>CAUZXS010001737.1:0-140000 GCA_963585895.1 Sepioteuthis lessoniana | reverse complement strand
AGAAAGGAAGAGTCTCAGACAGAAAGAAAAAGAAAGAAAGAAAGAAAGTTCAATATATGAGAATAAAAGAAAAAAACGATTATTGAGGAGGTAGAAAGTAAAATTGAGAGAAAGGAATGGAGAAAGGAGGATATATTAACAAAGAGTGGGAAAACATAAAGAACATATATATATATATATATATATATATATATATATATATATATATATATATATATATATATATTATGAGAGTGTTGGTCGTCAGTAAATCACTCTGTGGTTATATCTAATATATATTTATCTATTATTATTATTATTATTATTATTATTATTATCATTATTATTATATAATTTTTTTCTCAGTCAAACAGTGAGACTGAGAGAGAGAGAGAGAGAGAGACAGAGACAGAGACAGAGACAGAGACAGAGAGATAGAGAGAGAACGTGGATATTAACATATCTGAGTAAAAGAAATACGGATACTAAGAGATCCAGAGAGTAAAACAGAGAGAAAATTAGAAAAAAAGCGATAGCAACATAGATAGATAGATAGATAGATATGAAAATGTGATAGATAGATAGATAGATAGATAGAATAAGAGTGAGTGAGACCGGAGAGATTATTACGAGAAAAAAAGAAACACAGTTAATAAGAGACGTAGAGAGAGATCATAATCATCATCATGTCGCACCACCAGCGCAGAACTCCCTGACCCTCCCTCTCCACCTTCTCTATCACCCATTGCTACAGTTAGGTCTTCAAGGCAGCATCTTGTATCGGCAAAGAGCTGTTGTATGTGGGTTCTTGCTGGTCGTCCTGCCTTTGCTCGTCACTGAGAGAAAATGAAGAAAGGGAGATACACAGAGGGAGAAATGGAGATAGATAGATAGATAGATAGATAGATATGTGGTGCCTTCAATAAGTTTCCAGACTTTTTTGAACAGGCATTTAAAATTGTCGTAGACACTTGAAAATTCACTATGTTATTGCTATGCATCTTATGAGATAACCAACCATTTTTTATGATTTCAGGTTGAAATGAACAGCTACAGCAGCAATTGGAAGAATACACCCTACTAAAGCCTGATTGTCACAGCTGGTGAATTTCCAAAAATGCAACCTAAACGTGAGGTCACTTTAGAAGAACGATATGCAATAAAATTATGTTTTAAACTTGGAAAAATGTCATAGAAACGTATGGAAACGTATGGAATGCTTCAGACTGCTTTTGAATCGAGCATCAGTTTTTTCGTAGCATAAGAGATTCAAGGAAAGCAAAGAGTCTGTGAAGGATGATGAGAGGTGTGGAAGGAGTAAGGAAGTCAATAGACCAGAGTTGATTGGCCAAAGGGTTTGGGTTAGGGTTACTATGTTGAGGTTTTAAGGGAGTTCAGGAAGAGATTCCGTCGAAGAGGCCAGCACTGTCCAAACCAGGTCAGTGGCATTTCCTCCAGGACAATGCACCAGTCCCCAAATCCATCCTTATCACAGACTATTTGACCAAGATGGGCATCAAGAGAGTTCCTCAGCCTCCCTATAGTCCAGCCCTTGCTCCCTGTGACTTTTGGTTATTCCCTAAGCTCAGAGGCTGTCGTTATGAGACAATTGAGGAAATGAAAGAGGCTCTGCCGAAGGTCACTGATACGCTCACACAAGAGGACTTCCATGGGGCCTTCCAGAAGTTGTTGGAACGGTACAAGTGCATTTCAGCCGGAGGAGATTACTTCGAAGGGGATTTGAGTTTCATGTGCGTACTATCAATAAAAGTGCCCATACGAAAAAAGTCTGGAAACTTATTTAATGATCCTTGTTGATTAAAGGAAAGATTCAGTGAGCAAATCGAAAGAAAGAAAAAAAGAAAAAGAAAAAGAAAGAAAGAAAGAAAGAAAGAAAGACATATAATTTTCTCCTCAAAATTGGATTTGAAAGAAAGATGCCTTCTTAATAATTTAATCTACTTTGCTTAAGATATATCTTATAAAGGTAATATTTTCATATGTCAAATAAAAATAGTTTATATTCTTTATTGCTCTAGTGGGTAGAGTGTTCGCCTGATGGTCCGGGAGACCTGGGTCGCGTCATACCAAATACTTTAAAAATGGTACTTGATACCTCCTTGCTTAACACTCAGCAATATAAGGTATGTATCAAGGTAAAGTGAAGCAATCCAGGGAAAGGAGTAGCGCCCTCCACTACACCTCGGTGTAGTAGCTATTGAAAAGGGAGCCTTCTGGTCGCCCTCGACTCTGGTCGCCCTTGACTCTGGTCGCCAGCTTATGTGTTTAATGGCACCCCTACCTTCTTGACCGGGGCAGTAGACTAATGGGGAGAGTGTTTGCCAATGGTCCAGGAGACCGGGCTTCAATCCCAGTTCGTGACTCAAAAAATGGTATATGATATGGCCTTGCTTAACACTCAGCATTATAAGGCAAATATCAATGGTAAATTGGAGCAATTCTGGAAAAGGAGTAGCGCCCTCCCCTACACCACGATGTAGTAGCTATTGAAAAAAGAGACTTTGGGTCACGCTTGAATAAGGTCGCCAAGTGTACTTACCTTACTTTACGTTCTATCTGTTATTAGTTCATTTACTGCTTAGTACATTCCATTATTTTGGCCAAAAGTAGTATATTTAGTTAACACTATATTTCTTTGTGATTCATGCTTTCATATTTTTTTCAATAATAACCCATTGTTAAACATCTGATGATTGTTTGAAATTTTCCATTCTGAATAACATATTAGTAACTGACATGATTGTAAGATCAAATAATAATAATAACAATAATAATAAATGATATACAAACGGATCACCTAATCTTGGCCAGACAACTAAATCTTATAATAATAAATAAAAAAGGGATAATTTTCAGGATTTGGGACTTTGCTTTCCTGTCGGACCACTGAGTAGAGTCAAAAGAATCAGTTCTTTTACATTGAATTAAAAAAAAACTGGGGAATATGAAAGTGACTGTTTACCAAATGTAGTTGGTGCCCTTAGTACAGTCACAAAATGATTGGTACAAGGACTAGAGAATTAGAAAATAACGGGAGGAGTGGAGATTGTCTAAACTACAGCATTGATGAAATCGGCCAGAATACTGAAACGAGTCCTGGAGACTTAAGGAGACTTGCTCTCACTCAAACCCCACTGGAAAACCATCAGGTAACGCTGATATGAAAAAGTCTCAAGGGTTAAAATAATAATAATAATTGTTTAAACTAGACCATACGAAAAACAGGTATATACAAAACCCAGAATCTGTCCAGGAAAATGACATGCCCCAAATGCTTTGGGATTTTGAGATATAAACTGACCTAATGATAGTCAGCTACAACAATAAAAAAGAAGACGATAACCTGCCTTAGAGTGGACTTTGCCGTTCCAGTTGACCGCAGGGTAAAACTGAAGGAAAGTATAAAAGATGAATAAGCACCTGGAACTTGTTAGATAACTGAAAAACAAAAAAATGAGTAAAATGGCGCGCAAGGAAGTCACAATAAAATTGGTATAGCTAATGTAAGACTTGAAAATAAGAGGACGAGTGGAGACAATCAGAACTTCAGCATTATTAAGATCTGCCAAAATACTGAGAATGGTCCTGGAACGTCGTGAGACTTACTGTCCCGCAAAATCCAGGGGAAAACTATCAGCTATCGCTGGTGTGAAAAACTCTCAAATAAATAAATAAATAAATAATAATAATAATAATAATAATAATAATAATGCAAATAAAAAACCTACGAAAACAAGCCCGAATGATATAAAAGAGAGGTGCTGAAATAAGCGGGAAGAAGGAACAGCCAACATGGAGAAACTTGAGGAAATAAACCAGAAAGTAATGTCCAAAGAAGGAAGATTAAAGAGATATCGACAAAGGGTAAAGCAATACAGACAAAACGGGACATTCCAAAATAACGAAAGAATATTCTATCAACAATTGGGAGGGAGTGACACGAAGACATACCAACAACCGGATATAAAAGAAACCGAACGATTTTGAACTAAAATATGGCAACCAAAGAAACATAACGAAAATGCTGAATGGATAAATAATATTACAAGAGAACTAGAGGGACTTGAAGTGGCCCCCACAATGGAAATAAACATCGACCTACCCAAAACAACGCTAAAAAGAATATCAAACTGGAAAGCGCAGAAAACGAAACCTCCAATACTTGGGCATCTTAGAGGCTGACACCATCAAACAAGTGGAAATGAAAGACAGAATTGAAAAGGAATAACTCAAGAAAACTAGAAAACTACTCGAGACAAAACTCTCTAGCAGAATCCTTTTTAAAGGAATTAATACCTGGGCTGTACCCTTCGTTAGATAATCTGGACCTTTTCTGAAGAGATGAATTTGAACAAATGGACCAAAGAACAAAAAAAAAAAATTAAGACCATGCAAAAGGCATTACATTCCAAATACGAAGTTGACAGGCTATATGTATCAAGAAAAAACGGAGGAAGAGGACTTGCCAGCATCAAAGACAGCGTTGACGCATCGATACATCTCGAAGACTACATAAGAAAACACGAACGATGACTGATTACATCCATCAGAAACAATTCTGACAACACGATAGACAACAGAATGACAATAACAAGGAAATAATAATCGGAAGAAAAACAACTCTATAGGCGTCTTAAACGACTAATAAACAACATTTCCCTCAACAAAACCGGGACATGGCTAAGAAAAGGAAACTTTAAGAGAACAACAGAATTTCTCCTAGTAGCAGTGCAAAACAACGCCATAAGAACTAATCATATCAAAGCAAGAATAGATAAGACTCAATAAAATAGAAAATGTTGGCCATGTGGTGACAGAGACAAAACGATTAATCACATAATAAGCAAATGCAGCAAATTAGCACAGAAGGAGTATAAGACTAGACACTACTGGATGGGCAAGGTAACCCACTGGGAAATATGCAAGAAATTTAAATTTGACCATTCGAACAAATGGTATATGCACAACCCAGCACCCGTGCTAGAAAATGACACGCATAAACTCTTATTGGACTTTAACATACAAACGGATCACCTAATCTCGGCCAGGAGACCAGACCTAATAATGATCAACAAAAAAAAAGAGAACTTGCAAAATTGTCGACTTTGCTGTCCCGGCTGACCACATAATAAAACTGAAAGAATGTAAAAAGAAGGATAAGTACTTCCACCTTGCTAGTGAATTGAAAAAAATCTATTGAACATGCAGGTGACAATTATACCAATTGTAATTGGTGCATTTGGAACTGTAAGTATAGGATAACAAAAGGGACTGAAGGACTTTATAGTTGACGGATGAGTGGAGACCCTCTAAACTACTACACTATTGAGAACAGCCAGAATACTGAGAAGAGTCCTGGTGACTTGAGTTGCGGTCACTTAAACCCCAGTGAAAAACAATCAGCTAAAGCTGATGTGAAAAACTCTAATGAGTAAATAATGATAATAATGATGAAAATAATAATAATTATAAGCTATTTGATCATAGATACTCAGACTACAGTGAAATTCTCCAATGGAGATAACAGTGTAATCAAATTATGTTTTGGATTTAAAAAAACCAGATGAAATACTCGGTATGATTAATACTTTGCTGAGTCAAAAGTTTTGCAATATTTTTGGAGTTTATGTTAGTTTGCAACGTGTATATTACGTAATCAAAGCAGTTCAACCTGCTGTTGTTACTTTCTATGGTTGGTTGTGTCGTCGTAGTTGGTAAGCTAATTCGTTGTCCATTGCGTTTCTCTGTGTTATTTGAACGCCTCACGAGCTTATGCTTTACGATTTCAAACTGAGTGATAACGCCATGGTAGCTACAAAAACCGTTTGTTGTACGAAAGGGGAAGGCGAAATTGATCTCAGTTAAGTAACCATATAAAATATTTAGGGACTCCGGTTTATTGTGAGTTATTTCTCAGCTAGATTTTCGGATAGACCACAGGACGGTGCAAAGGAAAGAAACATATATGAAGAAGATAATCGATGCAAGCAAAAAGACATAGAGAAAGAAAAGGGTGAAACGAATGTGAAAGTCTTTGCCGGCAGAGGAGTGGACGCCAGGATTTAGAATAGAAAGATACCCGCCGCAAATCGGCAGCGGGTTCCGATTGTTTGGAAGAAACTCAAATGGAAAATCCATTAGGTTAGTGGACGCGGAATTGAAAAGAGAAAAAGAGTCAGTTGGATTCGAGACGGAACGATGTAAAGATGGGATTTAAATACAAGATGTGATGACGTGAAGTCGGCCGAAAATTATGACTCCTCTTTTGGAATGATCTCTACTAAGGGGTGTCATTCCTGCGTCACAGATGTGAAGAAAAAATCCCGAGCAAGTACCTGTGATAATTACAACAAAAAACGAGAAAGATAATTCAAAGTCTGTGTCCCTTTTCTCTCTTCTTACGACACTTTATTTATCTCTGTCAATCTAAAGCTGTGATTCATTTTCCATGCTCTGTTTCTCTCTTTTCGACGACTACAAAAACGTATAGTAACAAATAAAATCACGTATTAATGGACCAAGACTGCGTTTTCTGTGTTTGTCACTTTCTTACGGGGAGATCACAAGAGAAGTACGACTGACACTTAAGGTGGGATATTACCCTCATAGACATGTTAGAACGCTTATAGTAAAAGTCTCCACGTAGTGTTGTGGTAATACAAACATACATTTGAACTCTGTAGCATAGCAACTGTCTATTTGAGAACCGTAACATTTAAAATTTATATTTGTGTTGTATATTGACCTTCGACCCGGCCAAACATGCCATTCCAAAGTGATGCACTGGAAGGAAGTGACACATTCCGATGTCAGTGATGAGAATAAATCGTGTAGGCGGCTTGTCTGAAGATATGGGACAAGGTAAAATCCCATGGTACACTCATAGACTGATGCACCGGAAGAGAGTGACCTGTGAACTGCATGACAGTTATTTCCGCTTGATGACGATGAAACATGCTATTCCAAAGTTTGAGTGGGCGATTGAACTATTATATAACTCGGTGAGGACAGGAAGTCAGTGAGTTGGAGATCAGGTGAGATGGTGACAAGATGTGGTAGAAAAAGCCAGCAGAAATCTGAGCCCCCGGGCCTACGGTTGAGCATCAGGAGAACGAGAAAGACACAACGCTGATGTCCAAAAGAGTGGGGGTCAATATGTTTCAGTTCTGTTCGGACTCCAACTCCCTCTCACACACACACACAACCCTTTCAAATAAAGCGAGAGGTATATTTTTTTTAAAGAAGTCTTCGCTCGTCTTTATTCATTGTGTCAGTATGTATTCTGCATGTATATGTGTATAGTTGTTGCATATGACTATACAACATTTGAGCCGTGAAGTCATAAGCTTCAATAAATTTCAGTAAGGAAGCCAGAACATCGTTGATTAGGTGAGGTGAAGTAGAGCTAAAACTCTGGATTTTGTCGCCGGGCTCAGAATCAAATTGGCTAATCCGGCGACTTGTAATCGGGGAGTCACGGGTGAGCTCTGCATTTTACAATCGTGGTAAAAGCAGCAAGAACAGCCAAATTCAGTCTCACGTACTACGAAAGTGTCGCAAATCTTTTAGCTCACCCCATTATTATGAAATAGCCAGAGTTTCCTAAACCTTTTGTAAGATAATGTAAAATGTTAGGAAATTACTAAAATGGTGACTCTATTTAGGAATGTCCGCGGGTTGTTCTTGTGCTTCCCCTCGAGCAACGTCAATGAGCCAGATTTATAAAGGATGAAGAAAAAGAAGGGGATGATAAATGAGAGGTAGACAGATAGACCAAAAGAAAGGAATGGGAGAAAGACAGAGGCAAGACAAGTGTATAAGAAAAAGGGCGGAAGAGGGAGAAAGTAAGAACTACCGGAGGAAATAAAGGAGAAAGAATGAAATATTACCCAAGTGGAGCTGGAAGACACTGAGAGTGAATTAATAATATAAATTGACTGATGAAGAAAGCGAGGTTGAGATAAAGTGTGGTTAGAATATATAGATCGATAAACTATTGGTAGATGCCAGTCTGTGGGTTTGGTTTGGTTATATTTCTTTGTTAAATGGCATATCAACCTTAGTAGGTTTTTCGATACCGAAGCCATTCTCTTCTAAGAACCGTAGTAGTACATTTTAACCTATAGCTGGGAGGATAAAGGGGTTAATACCTTTACCAAGGGTATTGGCCCGAAAGTGAACGTAATAGCGCAACTGGAGTTCGAACTCGCTTACTACGATTCCGCAATCCGTCACTTTAACCATTAAATAACGAGGACACCCCTCCAGTCTGTGGGACTTAGAAAACGTTAATATTACAGAGGAAAAAGACTTTGCCCCAAAACTGGATATCCTAATTTTGACACAACACTGCATCTGATGGTAACACTCAAGTTCTGGACGGCCCCAAAACGAGTGTCCCCGATACGACATTAAATCATCAGATAGCTAGGCTCCACCCTTGAAGATTTGGGGAATGTTGATTACCCATTCATTGCCATTGCCACCAAGTTCACTCTCATTCGGAGTTGTAGCACCTGATAAAGTCATATCTATAGGTGAAGTCGAACTGATTGAGATTTAAACAATGTGCAAACAAATTAATTATAAAAAATTTAATTGTTTAAAATAGAACTGTTTGATCCTTTAACTGTGTGTAAAGAAATGAATGATGTTTACTTGAAGTGTTAGTTCATACAGTGCAAAACTTGAAACCATTTAACTGTGTGTCAGACCAGTCAGCAAGAACTGAAGTAAAAAACTTACTGCTCCTCTGCAGAGGGGTAAGACCGGAAAAATTAACGGTGTGCAAACGAATGAATAATGCTCAATAGAATAAAAGTTGGTAAGTAAAGTTGGCGACCTTAGTCGAGGGTGACCAGAAGGCTCTCTTTTCGATAGTTACTACACTGAGGTGTTGGGGAGGGCCCCTTTCCTTTCCCTGGATTACTCCACTTTACCCCTGATATGTATCTTATATTGCTGAGTGTTAAGCAAGGAGGTATCAAATACCATTTTAAAAGTCTTTGGTATGACGTGACCTGGGATTGAACCAAGGTCTCCCAGACCATTGGCGCACACGCTACCCTCTAGGTCAATGAGCCAGTTAAACAGAATTGTAAGTGTTAACTAGTCATATTTGTAGCACACCACTGTTGGCAAACAAACTATTAATATTGATTAAATTTATAAGTTTCCAATGCCATTAACTGAAACTATTTAACAGGAGAAACAAGAGCAATACTTGTGTGCAAACAAATTTAAAAATTTCACTTTAACTCATTCAAAAATGAAAACCCTGACATTATCTTTTACATATAATGTATATTATTTTAAATGCACACACATATATTTCTGATAGTAAATAATGATAGTTATGTAGCAATAAAACGAACCAGATATGCAGGACACCACTGGAGAAGCAGGGACGATCTCATAAGTGATGTACTCATATGGACCCCCACATATGGCCGGGCAAAAACATAGAGCAGCTATGTGAGGATACGGCATGTAGCCCGAAAGACTTTCCAGAAGCGATGAACGATAGCAAAAAGTGGCGATAGAGGTTGAGGGATATCTGTGCCTGTGGTATGATGTGATGATGATGATGTAGCAATACATTAAACCAATTAAGAGTATATGGAATGAATGAGTTCAGACTCGTTTAAAAATGTTATCAACAAAATGTATTTACAAATATATACATTTAATATATATATATATATATTTATATGGGGGTGTATAAACAGGATTTTGCATAAAATAACTTACAGTCGTTGATATGCTTTGAAACAAAATCAAACCAAATTATCAATTTCTGGAAACTTGAAGGGGGAGGAATTAACTTCTGAACTAGTGTGGTAGAGAACTTCCATGGGGCCTTCCAGGAGTTATTGGAACGGTACAGCATGTGCATTGTAGCTGGAGGAGATTACTTCGAAGGGGACTATAGTTTCATGTGTGAACTTTCCATGAAAGTGCCCATACAAAAAAATGTCTGGAAACTTATTTAATGATCCTCGTGGATAATTAAATAAGTTTCCATACTGGTTCTTCTCCGGTTGCAATGCACTTGTACCGTTCCAACAACTACTCGAAGGCTCCATGGACATCCTCTTGTGTGAGCGTGTCAATGACCTTCGTCACAGCCTCTTTCATCTCCTCAATTCTCTCATAACGACAGTCTCTGAGCTTAGGGAATAAGCAAAAGTTACAGGGAGCAAGGTCTGGACTATAGGGAGGCAAAGAAACTATCTTGATGCCCATCTTGGTCAAATTATCTGTGACAAGGATAGAGTTGGAAATGCCACTGACCCGATTTGAAGAGTGCTGGCCTCTTCCGATGGAATCTCTTCCTGAACTCCCTTAAAACCTCAACATAGTAACCCAAACCCTAACCCTAAACCTTTGGCCAATCACCTCTGGTGTATTTGCTTCCTTACTCCTTCAAAACTTCTCATCATCCCTCACAGATTCCCTGCCTTCCTTGAATCTCTTATATCACTCAAAAACTGATGCTCGATTCATGCAAGATGGTCCAAAGCAATCTGAAGTATTCCATACGTTTTTGAGGCATTTTTCCAAGTTTAAAACACAATTTTATTGCATATCGTTCTTCTAAAGTGTCCTCACGTCCAGATTGCATTTTTGAAATTCCCCAGCTGTGACAATCAGGCTTTAGTTGGGGGTATTCCAATTCCTACTGTAGCTGTTGATTTGAACCTGAAATCATGAAAATTGGTCAGTCATCTCATAAGTTGTATAGCAATATCATACTAAGTTTTCAACAAGAGTCTAAGACAAGTTTAGATGCCTGTACAAAAAAAGTCTGGAAACTTATTGAAAGCACCACACACACACACACACACATATATATATATATATATATATTTATGCGTATGTGGGTGTGTGTGTGTGTGTGTGTGCGCGCGCGCGGATTGTTCGTGTGTATACGTGAATGTATTAATTAAGCCATTAGATTGTAGATAAGTTGATATTCAAACGAGTAATTAGAACTCATTTTTTTGCACTCACTTATACAGCATCATGTATTTGTTGTTCAACATTATTAATTCTGTTTTTCAAGAATTTTTATCGAATACAAATAATTTTAACACAGCTGTATTGTTTCAAAAAGCTACTGATAATGATATTTTGTAACTGAGTAAACAGTTCTGCTTGATCCATAGCTCAGACACAAACACCTACAACATATGCGGGTCTGAGTAGACCTGGGAGTAATGGCGATCAATGTATACTCCACATTCCCTAAATCTCTAGAACTTGAGCCTCACCATCAGACAGAGTTTAGTGATATATTCAGGACACCTGTTGGGGGCTTTTAACCCCTCTTGATGCAATGTATTCTGCAGCACCCCCAACCAACTGAGCTAAAGATTAAATGTAGTTCGTACCCCTGATCTTTGGTAAATTGCTCAGATACCACATCTATTCAAGTATTTACATCCACACACTGACAGACACATACCTACATAGGAGTTAAAGTTACCCTTCAGTTCCACTTTATAGTATGACACATAGTGTCAAGAATTTCTATGAAATACAAATAATTATCTCACAGTCATTCACCAAGTATTTCTATCTCCCGTTTATTATTTTTAAACATATTTAACTGCCCAATATATCGGGCCATAACAAGTAATACCACTCATTGTCAGAGGGAAATGTCTCAAAAAGAGGGTCTATACAATATCCAGAATGAACGTCACCACTGGCTACAGTTTTGATTGATTGTGTGGTCGGTTTGTTGTTTAGGTTTTATGGCACATCAACCCTTGTAGGTAATTTAATGCTAAATTCATTTGAATACGAATAATTAGTTTTATTTCAAATAATTCAGTTTAGCATGAGTTCACAGTTTACTCGTCAAAAACATTTCTATTTCAAGCTCTTTAGTTAAACAGTTCTAATTCAAACAGTTCATTTTAGTATAAGCATAGATTTCGTTTACACACAGTTAAATATCAAAACAGTTCTATATTAAACAATTCAGTTTAGCGTAAGTAGTTTAAATATCAAAAACAGTTCCATTTCAAACAATTCAGTTTAGCATACAAAATCACTTACATTTCAAACAATTCCGTTTAACATAAGCAGGCAGTTTAAATTTAAGTGCACAGTTTAATTTTCAAAAACATTTCTATTTCAAGCTATTCGGTTTAGTCAAACATTTGAATTTCAAACAATTTACTTTTGCGTAAGTACAGTTTCAATGTCAAAAACATTTTTTATTTTAAGCTATGCCGTTTAGCATCAATATGCAATTCAGATATATTTGACCCATAGATAGGACCCAATCAGGTGCTAACACTTCGGGCCAGATTGGACCTGGGAGCGATTGCAATGAAGTGGTATTCCGTATTACTCCAAACTCCTACATTACTGGAACCTCACCATCTGATTGTTTAGTGTCATACTCCAGGACTCTCGTTGAGAAGATCTTACCCCTCTCCAGGGGTGCACTTAGAGTATTCTACAGCCCCAGCCGACTGGGCAAGTACAGTTTAGAGGCAAATTCAGAATTTAAAGAGACTGATGGATTGGTCGATAGTCGTGAACAAATAGAGAGATATTGACAGATGGACGGGTATGAGAATTTTCCCCATGCATACGGCGACACGAGTTCAAATCCTGGACGAGACTGATTGCATTTCACATAGCACTAATACCCTTGGGATAAGGTATGAATCCAATTATTCTCCCTGCAGATATGGTTAAAATAGTAGGGCAGACTGATTTCTTCAGCCTTGGTGAGGCAACTAGTCTAGGAGAAGGAAAACTCTGAATTAAAACCTGTTAAACTCCGCTTAAAAATTGACCTTGTGTCATATCCTAGCCGAGCGGAGTAGGTGGTAAATATGTAAATATGATGTGAATTTTCCCCATCAATCCGTTCGGCCAAAATTCGTCATAAGATTTTACGATTTTGAATTCAAAGTTGCCCTACCAAGGTTAAAGAGCCTCAGTTTGCCTTACACTTTACCCATAGCCTGAAAGAAAATTGTTAAATCTGTCCCTTTCACAATGGTGTTATGACACCACAAGCGCCTCCAAATAGACAGATAAAAGTGAACCGGCTGAGATAGATAGATAGACAGATAGATAGATCTGAGCAAACTGAAATAGATAGATAGATAGATAGTCTTTTAAATATATTTTGTGGTAATTGCTAATACTATTACCAAATATATTGTCGAAGTAATTTGAACCATTACAAGTACAAGGTATGTATGAATTGAAAAAAAGATTTTACAAGTGTCTTAACACATCTCCCCATTAGTGTATATCGAGAGTAAAAGGTAGAGAGAGAGAGAGAAAGAGAGAGAAAGAGAGAAAATGAGGGGTATTCTTCTGCCTTCCCACTCTCAGCTCACCTTCATTCCAAGTCAGTAGAGGGCGTGACTAAATTTCAAATGATTGTTCAGTTTGAAGCTAGAAAAAGCAATCTCATCACACGTCTGATTAATTCGATGCGACATGTTCAGTTCCATACAATGGACACTGCCTCCATTTTGGGACAAATTAATGTCTGCTCTTAGTTTCTTTCCAAGAGGCTTGGTATGAGACTGCCGATTTATTTTAACAAAATAAAGGTTTTAAAAAATGCCTTTGATAAAACGAAGTTATTCAATCAAAATATTTTTATTACGTCTCCATTTAATACGCATTAGGAGCTACTCACAAAATCAAATCCAAAAGATTTTTTTTTATTTTATTCATTCAAGGAACGAATGAAATCATTAAGTCCTTTCAATCTTATTTTAATTGGAGAAATCCCTTGCCTCTAAGAAATAGATCCCATTTTGTTACAAAAAACGTGGGCAGAGTCAATTATCAGGGTGTAGTGAAACATAATTTTCACTGGTTCAGCTTAAATGACATTACCACAAGAAAACCTGTCTGAAATGAAGCCGGCTGACATAGTTGAAATGCATGTTTTTATGTATTATGAAAACCGTTTTTGAAACTGTAATTTGTATCTTAGGGAGCATGAAATTTAGTTAAATTTTTAATCAACTGAAATTTTTTTAAAGATTGCATTGATTTTAACAATGTTAGCTTGTCTATAATCCTTTTATAGTTAGGGAGGTTCGTTCAGTAAGAATTAAAAATAGGAAAGCGGCAGGGCTAGACGAGATCCCCCCAGAAGTGTGGAAGACTAGACAATTCGACGATATACTGCTCCGGCAATGCAACGCAGTCTATAGTCAAAATAGGATAGAGAGATGGACGAAGGGATGCATCCTTCCATTCCCTAAAAAAGGCGACCTCGGACTTGCCAAGAACTACCGAGGGATAACACTTACATCCATAGCAGCCAAAATCTACAATGCCCTACTACGAAACCGCATAGAACCCAAAATAGACAACATCCTTAGGAAAAACCAAAATGGCTTCCGGAGAAATAGATCCACAACCTCACAAATACTGACCATCCGTAGAATCCTGGAAGGCGTTCGGGCAAAAAACTTACAGGCGACATTACTATTTGTCGACTTTACCAAGGCCTTCGATTCCATACACAGAGGGAAGATGGAGCAAATCCTACTAGCATACGGCCTACCAAAAGATAATGATTCACTACAGAAACACCAAAGTGAAAGTACGTTCACCAGATGGAGACACGGAATACTTCGACATTGTTGCAGGAGTACTACAAGGAGACACACTAGCCCCGTACCTCTTTATCATCTATCTAGACTATGTGCTTAGGACTTCGATCGACAAAATCAGAGAAAATGGCTTCGAGCTGACTAAGAGAAAAAGCAAAAGGTACCCCGCAAAAACAATCACGGACGCCGACTACGCTGATGACTTGGCGATACTAGCGAATACGCCTAATCAAGCAGAGACACTACTGCATAGTCTGGAACGAGCCGCAGCTGGCATTGGCCTCCATGTCAATGCAAACAAAACTGAATATATGTGTTACAACCAAACGGGCAACATTGCCACACTAGACGGAGCCTCTCTGAAACTAGTCGACAAATTCACCTACCTAGGAAGTAGCGTCTCATCAACCGAAAAAGACATCGACACACGACTGACGAAGGCATGGACAGCTATCGATAGGCTCTCGATCATATGGAAGTCGGACCTAACTGATAAAATGAAACGCAGTTTCTTCCAGGCAGCGGTTGTGTCGATACTGCTATATGGATGCACCACATGGACGCTTACGAAGCGGCTGGAGAGGAGACTGGACGGAAATTACACAAGAATGTTGAGAGCAGTATTAAACAAGTCCTGGCGACAACACCCCACGAGACTCCAACTATACGGACACTTGCCCCCCATCACGAAAACTATACAAGTTCGACACTGCTGGTGAAGCAAAGACGAGCTCATAAGAGATGTACTCCTGTGGACCCCCACATATGGATGTGCAAGAGTGGGACGACCAGCGCGAACATACATACAGCAACTATGTGAGGACACAGGATGTAACCCTGAAGACCTGCCGGAGGCGATGAATGATAGGGAGAAATGGCGAGAGAGGGTCAAGGATATCCGCGCTGGCGGCGCGACATGATGATGATGATATATATATATATATATATATATACGGGTTGGACAAAATAATGGAAAAATCTAGAATCTAAGTATCATTATTTTGAAATCCCTATAAAACGATCAAATGTTTGTGGTTTTTATGATTTTGATTAATAATTAATTTTTCTCATTTTATTTTACTAAAATTGTTGGTTTTTTTTACAGATATCATCAAACAAATTTAATCAAAATTCATTAAAATGGCTGATCAATCAGTCGTTAAAAGATATAAAATTGTTAGTGTTTGTATGGCAGGCGCTAGTGTAAAAAAAACTTCTGAATCTTTTGGTGTTATGACAGCATTTGAGAAATAAAGAAAAACCTCCTCACTGAAGAAAAACTTTGAAAGAAAGCGAAACCTGTCTGATAGGGACCGTCGGCCTCTTATGCGGATAGGTAGGAAGGGCCATAAGAATACAATTCCGAAAATTACAGAAGAGCTTGATGACGATCCTGAGAACTGAATTTTATTAAAATATCTAAGAAAGGAAGTACTCAAAACCGGATTTCACGGGAGGGTTACAATCAGAAAACCATATTAAAATAAATTTGATCAAAATTTCCCGGTGTTTTCTTTATTTTGTCTCACCCTTGTATATAAAGAGATGAAAATGTAAATATATACATGTATCTAAATATGACCGTGTGTATGTGTGTGTGTGTGTGTGTGTGTTTGTAGGTTTTTGAGTGTGCAAGTGCGTGCTGATACATCATGGTTGGTGGAATTTGAACGATTGATCAACCAGTCCACTGTTAAGTTACCCATCATTTCCTGCGTCTTGCAAGATATCTCACGCATCTCACGAAAGAAAGGATCGAAATAAAGATACTCATTTTCCAGGTACTTTTTCTTTTTCGTTGAAAAAACCATTTGCTCCGTTAGTTCAATGAACATCTCGTCCTCTTTGGACACACCACACACACACACACACACACACGCATGCATACGTACACATTACATACACACATATATTACACACACACACACACACACACACACACACACATTACACTCTTACCCATCTTTAAATATATATATGTGTGTTTGAGGGTACAAAAACTCTCTCTCACATACTAACACAAACACTCACATATCCAAACACGCACATGCTCCTACGTACCTTTATATATGTTTACGTGTTTGAGGGCACACAAACACACACAGACACGCTCACACACACACACACATACATACATACATACATTTTACATACCCATCTACCGATTTCTATACTTTATATATATAATTGAAGACACATACGCACATACAGGCACACACACACAATACATATATTTGCATATGTTTGAAGGTATACAAACATGCCCTCACACAATCACTTACATATTACACACCAAACCTACCATATATATATATATATGTGTGTGTGTGTGTGTTTATAAGTTTGTGGGTACACAAACACGCACATATACAAACACACACACACAGACGGGCGCATACACTCACAC
The DNA here is from genome assembly GCA_963585895.1 of Sepioteuthis lessoniana. Lineage (NCBI taxonomy): Eukaryota > Metazoa > Mollusca > Cephalopoda > Myopsida > Loliginidae > Sepioteuthis > Sepioteuthis lessoniana. The sequence continues at coordinate 122,981 of CAUZXS010001737.1, read as the reverse complement.
ATTATCCACCCAACCAACTATACATATGTGTAGGTGTCTGTGTGCACTCAAATACACACACACATTATCCACCCAACCAACTATATATATCTATAAGTGCTTGAGAGCACTCACACACAACTTAGTATGTATCTGCCTGTATGGGAATGTATATATGTATATACATGCACACTGACCGAAACACATAAACACACATATGCACAGACGCACACATATCTATCTATCTATCTATCAGCGTGTCTGTGTGTATGCATGCATTTATACATACATAGAAATGCTAAGTATATACACAGTGGTTCACAATATTTACAATAAGAGTCTCGTTTGAGCTCCGTTCAAATTATATATATATATATATATATATATATATATATATATATATACGCTCCCCCATGGGGGTTGAGCACTCTGGCGAAGGAATTTTTGGCTACCGCTCGCATAATGCGCAGTTCTTCGAACGAACTGAGCACACTGGTATCCGGTATGGTATAAAATGTAAACAAACGAACGCTGCTGCTGCTGTCGCTACATAATACCTTATAATTCTTTAGCCAACGTGGTACGCTTGTTGGCCGAGCGGTCTGATACTAAGTCTAACGTAAACTTGGGTAGGTTTTGATCCCAGCTTCAAACGTCCTACGTGTCTAGTCACACTGAAGATTTGCAAAACAGTCTGTCTGTGGAGGACAATATGTATATTCATATATATATATATATATATATATATTCACGATTAATCTTCCGAAATCAACACCTGAAAATTATTTCAACAGAGAATACTATTGATACAGGTTGAAAATTAACTCCGTTGTATAGAGCATATTTTCAGCTACAAAACGCTTATCGTCGACATTTCTGTCAGCTGTTAAGAAAAAAACCTGAATTTAACGCCCGTAAATATTTGCACCAGCCAAAGACATCTTTTTCCCCCAACGATGATAACAGCGTTGCTGTCCAAAATTTTTTTTTCCTTGCATTGACCAATTTTTGTTGGCCCGATTTACGCAGTTGAACTGATCGAGACACTCTTCATTTTGTAGATTACCAACGGTGATAATATTTTCGCGCTTGTGATAAGTTAGAGATCTTGTTTAAACGAAATTCACGAAAATAAGATGAAGGAAAAGGAATATCAAACAACTGCATTTTCTACCAGAGTAATTTATATTTTATAGGAGTTGACTGATTTCTACGGCACCCTAACCCGTCTAGGAGTATTTTATGCGTTTAACATAGTAATTTGTTTATATTGTACGTTTATATTCACATTTTTAAATTAGTTTGTGTTTTTGTATTTATTTTACAAACGGTTGTAGGATATCAAGTATTTCTATCTAATGTAAGTTATTTGAAATCAAATGTTGTACATAGTTGTGACCCTGATAGGTTCTGTAAGTCCGTTTAGTTTGTTTTGGTGTTATGGCATATCAACCATTGTAGGTTATTTAATGCCAAATCCTTTCTATACGTATATATTAAATATATATGATTTGGTTTGGTTGGGTTTTATGGCATATCAACGCTTGTAGGTTATTTAATGCCAAATCCTCTTTATAAATATATATAATAGATATATATGATTTGGTTTCGTTGGGTTTTATAGCATATCAACCATTGTAGGTTATTTAATGCCAAATCCTCTTTATACATATATATTAAATATATGTTTGGTTGGTTTTCATGGCATATCAACGCTTTACGTTATTTAATACCAAATCCTCTATATACATATATATTTAATATATATGATTTGGTTTCGTTGGGTTTTATGGCTTATCAACTTTTATAGGTTATTTAATGCCAAATCCTGTTCCTACATATATATCAAATATGATTTGTGAAACATTTTGTTCATAGCATTTCTAAACGAACATGAGCTAATTTTTTTGCATACTGTTAAATGCCTTCGAGTATTGCTACGTAGTAGTAACAATTTAATATCAGCCATTTGTTTCTACATATTTAATAAATGTATATATACGATTACCAGACCGTTGGCCTAATGAATAGAGTGCTCGCCAATGGTCCAGGTAGATTGTGGTTCAATCCCTGGTCCAATCATACCAAAGACTCAAAAATTGGTACTTGATACCGCCTTGCGTAAAACTTAGCATTGTTAGGTTAGGATCAAGGGTAAATAAGAGCAATCCAAGGAACGGAGTAGCGCCCATCCCTACACCATGGTGTAGTAGCTATTGACAGACGAAGCCTTCGGGTCACCCTCGACTAAGGTCACCAACTTTACTTTACATATATGTAATTGTCGATTGAAAAGTTTATAGTTATTTATATTTTTCAATCAGTCAGAACTAATTCATTTGCACACTTGTAGGCACCCTAACCCGTCTAGGAGTATTTTATGCGTTTAACATAGTAATTTGTTTATATTGTACGTTTATATTCACATTTTTAATATGTATTGTTAATGTTTCTACACAGTTACATGGTTTCAACAATAGCTATCTAACACTAAAGTTTCTATTCAATATTAATCATTTGACACTGAAGTTGTTGCAAGTATTGCTTTTTGACACGAATTCTTCGATTCGTACTATACATTAATTTACACACAGTTTAATGATCTTTGTATTGTCATGAACTACTAACCATTCTATTCAATATCAACGATTTCTTTACTCACAGTGTTGTATTGTAATCAAACATAATGGACGAGTTTCAAGGAACGAACGAAACAGTTCTTTATAAAAAACATATCTTTTTTTGGAGGTGCCCGTGGTGTAATGGTTATCGTCGTAGGAATTCGACACGACGATACGAGTTCAAATCCTTGACAAGACTGATTGCATTTCACATAGCACTAATACCCTTGGGAAAGGTATGAATCCAATTATTCTCCCTGCAGCTATGGGTAAATAGTAGGACAGATTAGGTTCTTCAGCCTTGGTGAGGCAACTAGTCTAGGAGAAGGAAAACTATGAATTGAAACCTGTGAAACTCCGCTTAAAAATTGACCTGGTGTCATATCCTGCCCGAGTGGAGGGGTTGGGTAAATGTAATAAAAATATTTCTCTCATTTTATTCTCGAAAGGGGCACCCAGTTATGTGGTAGGTTTTAAAGATAGATGGAGAGACATATACTCAGAGAGTATACCTTCTTCCTGGGGCCTGGGGGTGCCATCACTTTCACCCCCTTGCAAGCCATATCATCAGAGACGTCCGAAACGCCTCTGATCGGCTGCCTATCCCTAAATCTAACCGCGTGGTTATCACGTGGTCTCTTTCCAGTTACACACCTGTTGGACTTGACTGCCCCGACATGCTGCCATCCCTCTGTTTACTAATCACGACGTGACAGCTTTTCAAAGCATACGGGGTCACTAGGAACGAACCAAAAATCCATGCCATATGTTATATAACAACGGTTCAATGTTCGAACAGTTTTATTTCTAACAGTTCAATTAAACATCAGTCACTGGTTGACATACATAGAGATCTTACACTCCTACATGTAATAGAGTCAGTATGCTCTAAGTCATGTAGACAGAACAATCTTTTAACAGTGTCATTAACTTCCCAAACATTTACAAGCATAGTCATTCCTCGCAAAAAAACATTTAAAGCAACATTTTTATTGAGCCCTGAAAAAGAATCGTTGAATTTAATCTTGCTTGCATGGACCCCAAAATTTGATATGGAACCCTATGGTCTATATGGTTCCTATTTAAGAAACACTGCTGGAAAATCATGTCTTTCGAAGGTAACTATTATGAGTTGGTGACCTTAGTCGAGTGTGACCCGAAGGCTCCCTTTTCGATAGCTAGTAAACCAAGGTGGAGGGGAGGGCACTAATCCTTTCCCGGGATTGCTTCTCTTTACCCTTGATACCTACCTTATAATGCTGACTGTTTAGCAAGAGGCATCAAGTACCATTTTTCAGTCTTTGGCATGACTCGACGGGGGATTGAACCAAGGTCTCCCGGGCCGTTGGCGAACACTGTAACCATCGTGTCAATGTACGGTAAAGTAAAGTTGGTGACTATAGTCGAGGGTAACCAGAAGGCTCCTTTTTCGATAGCTACTAGAGGGCTACTGTAGGGGAGGGTGCTACTCCTTTTCCTGGATTGCTTCACTTTACACTTGATACATACCTTATATTGCTGAGTATTAAGCAAGTAGGTATCAAGTACCATTTTTAACATCTTTGGTATGACGCAAACTGGGATTGAACCCAGGTCTCCCGGACCATTAGCGAACACTTAACCTACTAGACCAATGAGCTGGTTACACGCATCTCAAAAGTACTTTGATTGTTCGTACATTATCATATTTACCAACACCTCCACTCGGGCAGGATATGACACAAAGTCAATTTTTAGGCGGAGTTTAACAGGTTTGAATTCAGAGTTTTCCTTCTCCTAGACTAGTTGCCTCACCAAGGCTGAAGAACCTAGTCTGCCCTACTATTTACCCATAGCTGAAGGGAGAATATTTGGATTCATACCTTTTCCATGGGTATTAGTGCTATGTGAAATGCAATCAGTCAAGTTCAGGATTTGAACTTGTGTCGCCGTGTCCATATCCTGCGACGAATACCATTACAGCACGTACATCATTAACTTATAAAAAGTATCTCTGAACTTTTGACGTTACCCGGGGATATATTCCACAAGTTTGTGTAATCAAGCGTATAATCAATGCTGGGATTTACTAATGCCGAACGGCGCATAAGATGATTAGCAACATATTAACACCCAAAAGCTCATCTTCAAATTCAGAGAAACCATACAACAATCAAATGCATAAACTTGACTTAATGCCATTTTAACACTAAGTGATGTGGACATATCCGGCAGACAGAGCGCACCAGGTAAAGGAAAATGCAAGTGACGTCATCGTCGCGCATCCAATCACCGACATCTGGTGCTGGCTCACATGTCACGTGGGATTTCCGGTTCGATTGACTGCGTTCTGCTCAAGTGGTACATGGAGACTGCACAGATGACACTTTAACAGTCAAGAACTTCCGGTTTAGCTGAACGAAATAAGCAGGCTCGAAAGATTCTGGTGAATTGCGTGAAAAGATTGAGAAGAATGGCAGGGTAAAAAGAAAGAAAAAAGGAAAATAGAAAGAGAGGGAAAGATATAATAAACAAAGGAAGACAGAAAGAAAGAGAGAGAGAGAGAGAGAGAGAGAAATAGAAAGAGCAAGGGAAGGGAGTGAGAGAGAGAAGTAGAAAGAGCAAAGGAAGGAAGGGAGATAGAGGGAGACAAAGAAAGAGAAAGAGAGAGAAAAGTAGAAAATGAATAGGAAGAGAGAGAGAGGGAGAAGTAGAAAGAGCAAGGGAAGGGAGTGAGAGAGAGAAGTAGAAAGAGCAAAGGAAGGAAGAGAGAGAGAGAGGAAGGTAGAAAGAGCAAGGAAAGTGAATGAGAGAGAGAGAGAGAGAGAGAGAGAGAGAAATACAAAGCGCAAGGGAAGGGAGTGAGAGAGAGAAGTAGAAAGAGCAAAGGAAGTGAGATACAGATAGAGAGAGAGAGAGAGAGAGAGAGACAGAGAGGGAGAGAGAGAGACAGAGAAGTGTAGAGTGGACAAAAGTTGAAAAAAAGTGCCATGAAAAGTGGAAGATGCAAGTAAAATGAAAAAGGAAAAAAGTGGTAGAAAGTTTAAAAGAAGAGAGAGATCGAAAGGGCAGATGAAGAGAGAGATAAAGAGAAAGGCAGATAGGACAGGTAAAGAGATAAAAAGAATAAAGGAAGAGGGAGATAGAAAGGGCAGAGGAAGAGAGAGATAAAGAGAAAGGCAGAAAGGACTGGTAAAGAGATAAAAAGAATAAAGGAAGAGGGAGATCGAAAGGACAGAGGAAGAGAGAGATAAAGAGAAAGGCAGAAAGGACTGGTAAAGAGATAAAAAGAATAAAGGAAGAGGGAGATAGAAAGGGCAGAGGAAGAGAGAGATAAAGAGAAAGGCAGAAAGGACTGGTAAAGAGATAAAAAGAATAAAGGAAGAGGGAGATAGAAAGGGCAGAGGAAGAGAGAGATAAAGAGAAAGGCAGAAAGGACAGGTAAAGAGATAAAAAGAATAAAGGAAGAGGGAGATCGAAAGGACAGAGGAAGAGAGAGATAAAGAGAAAGGCAGAAAGGACAGGTAAAGAGATAAAAAGAATAAAGAATGAGGTAGATCGAAAGGGCAGAGGAAGAGAGAGATAAAGAGAAAGGCAGAAAGGACAGGTAAAGAGATAAAAAGAAAAAAGGAAAAGGGAGATAGAAAGGACTGAGGAAGAGAGAGATAAAGAGAAAGGCAGAAAGGACAGGTAAAGAGATAAAAAGAATAAAGGAAGAGGGAGATAGAAAGGGCAGAGGAAGAGAGAGATAAAGAGAAAGGCAGAAAGGACAGGTAAAGAGATAAAAAGAATAAAGGAAGAGGGAGATAGAAAGGACAGAGGATGAGAGAGATAAAGAGAAAGGCAGAAAGGACAGGTAAAGAGATAAAAAGAATAAAGGAAGAGAGAGATAGAAAGGAAGGAGGAAGAGAGAGATAAAGAGAAAGGCAGAAAGGACAGGTAAAGAGATAAAAAGAATAAAGGAAGAGAGAGATCGAAAGGACAGAGGAAGAGAGAGATAAAGAGAAAGGCAGAAAGGACAGGTAAAGAGATAAAAAGAATAAAGGAAGAGAGAGATCGAAAGGACAGAGGAAGAGAGAGATAAAGAGAAAGGCAGAAAGGACAGGTAAAGAGATAAAAAGAATAAAGGATGAGGGAGATCGAAAGGGCAGAGGAAGAGAGAGATAAAGAGAAAGGCAGAAAGGACAGGTAAAGAGATAAAAAGAATAAAGGAAGAGGGAGATAGAAAGGACAGAGGAAGAGAGAGATAAAGAGAAAGGCAGAAAGGACAGGTAAAGAGATAAAAAGAATAAAGGAAGAAGGAGATAGAAAGGACAGAGGAAGAGAGAGATAAAGAGAAAGGCAGAAAGGACTGGTAAAGAGATAAAAAGAATAAAGGAAGAGAGAGATCGAAAGGACAGAGGAAGAGAGAGATAAAGAGAAAGGCAGAAAGGACAGGTAAAGAGATAAAAAGAATAAAGGAAGAAGGAGATAGAAAGGACAGAGGAAGAGAGAGATAAAGAGAAAGGCAGAAAGGACAGGTAAAGAGATAAAAAGAATAAAGGAAGAGGGAGATAGAAAGGACAGAGGAAGAGAGAGATAAAGAGAAAGGCAGAAAGGACAGGTAAAGAGATAAAAAGAATAAAGGATGAGGGAGATAGAAAGGACAGAGGAAGAGAGAGATAAAGAGAAAGGCAGAAAGGACAGGTAAAGAGATAAAAAGAATAAAGGATGAGGGAGATAGAAAGGACAGAGGAAGAGAGAGATAAAGAGAAAGGCAGAAAGAACAGGTAAAGAGATAAAAAGAATAAAGGATGAGGGAGATCGAAAGGACAGAGGAAGAGAGAGATAAAGAGAAAGGCAGAAAGGACTGGTAAAGAGATAAAAAGAATAAAGGATGAGGGAGATCGAAAGGGCAGAGGAAGAGAGAGATAAAGAGAAAGGCAGAAAGGACAGGTAAAGAGATAAAAAGAATAAAGGATGAGGGAGATCGAAAGGGCAGAGGAAGAGAGAGATAAAGAGAAAGGCAGAAAGGACAGGTAAAGAGATAAAAAGAATAAAGGATGAGGGAGATCGAAAGGGCAGAGGAAGAGAGAGATAAACAGAAAGGCAGAAAGGACAGGTAAAGAGATAATAAGAATAAAGGATGAGGGAGATCGAAAGGACAGAGGAAGAGAGAGATAAAGAGAAAGGCAGAAAGGACTGGTAAAGAGATAAAAAGAATAAAGGATGAGGGAGATCGAAAGGGCAGAGGAAGAGAGAGATAAAGAGAAAGGCAGAAAGGACAGGTAAAGAGATAAAAAGAATAAAGGAAGAGGGAGATAGAAAGGACAGAGGAAGAGAGAGATAAAGAGAAAGGCAGAAAGGACAGGTAAAGAGATAAAAAGAATAAAGGATGAGGGAGATCGAAAGGGCAGAGGAAGAGAGAGATAAAGAGAAAGGCAGAAAGGACTGGTAAAGAGATAAAAAGAATAAAGGAAGAAGGAGATAGAAAGGGCAGAGGAAGAGAGAGATAAAGAGAAAAGCAGAAAGGACTGGTAAAGAGATAAAAAGAATAAAGGATGAGGGAGATCGAAAGGACAGAGGAAGAGAGAGATAAAGAGAAAGGCAGAAAGGACAGGTAAAGAGATAAAAAGAATAAAGGAAGAGGGAGATAGAAAGGACAGAGGAAGAGAGAGATAAAGAGAAAGGCAGAAAGGACAGGTATAGAGATAAAAAGAATAAAGGATGAGGGAGATCGAAAGGGCAGAGGAAGAGAGAGATAAAGAGAAAGGCAGAAAGGACAGGTATAGAGATAAAAAGAATAAAGGATGAGGGAGATAGAAAGGACAGAGGAAGAGAGAGATAAAGAGAAAGGCAGAAAGGACAGGTAAAGAGATAAAAAGAATAAAGGATGAGGGAGATAGAAAGGACAGAGGAAGAGAGAGATAAAGAGAAAGGCAGAAAGGACAGGTATAGAGATAAAAAGAATAAAGGATGAGGGAGATCGAAAGGGCAGAGGAAGAGAGAGATAAAGAGAAAGGCAGAAAGGACAGGTAAAGAGATAAAAAGAATAAAGGAAGAAGGAGATAGAAAGGACAGAGGAAGAGAGAGATAAAGAGAAAGGCAGAAAGGACAGGTAAAGAGAAAAAAAGAATAAAGGATGAGGGAGATAGAAAGGACAGAGGAAGAGAGAGATAAAGAGAAAGGCAGAAAGGACAGGTAAAGAGATAAGAAGAATAAAGGATGAGGGAGATCGAAAGGACAGAGGAAGAGAGAGATAAAGAGAAAGGCAGAAAGGACAGGTAAAGAGATAAAAAGAATAAAGGAAGAGGGAGATAGAAAGGACAGAGGAAGAGAGAGATAAAGAGAAAGGCAGAAAGGACAGGTATAGAGATAAAAAGAATAAAGGATGAGGGAGATCGAAAGGGCAGAGGAAGAGAGAGATAAAGAGAAAGGCAGAAAGGACAGGTAAAGAGAAAAAAAGAATAAAGGATGAGGGAGATAGAAAGGACAGAGGAAGAGAGAGATAAACAGAAAGGCAGAAAGAACAGGTAAAGAGATGAAAAGAATAAAGGATGAGGGAGATCGAAAGGGCAGAGGAAGAGAGAGATAAAGAGAAAGGCAGAAAGGACAGGTAAAGAGATAAAAAGAATAAAGGAAGAGGGAGATCGAAAGGGCAGAGGAAGAGAGAGATAAAGAGAAAGGCAGAAAGGACAGGTAAAGAGTAAAAAAGAATAAAGGATGAGGGAGATCGAAAGGGCAGAGGAAGAGAGAGATAAAGAGAAAGGCAGAAAGAACAGGTAAAGAGATAAAAAGAATAAAGGATGAGGGAGATCGAAAGGACAGAGGAAGAGAGAGATAAAGAGAAAGGCAGAAAGGACAGGTAAAGAGATAAAAAGAATAAAGGATGAGGGAGATCGAAAGGGCAGAGGAAGAGAGAGATAAAGAGAAAGGCAGAAAGGACAGGTAAAGAGATAAAAAGAATAAAGGAAGAGGGAGATAGAAAGGACAGAGGAAGAGAGAGATAAAGAGAAAGGCAGAAAGGACAGGTAAAGAGATAAAAAGAATAAAGGATGAGGGAGATCGAAAGGGCAGAGGAAGAGAGAGATAAAGAGAAAGGCAGAAAGGACAGGTAAAGAGATAAAAAGAATAAAGGAAGAGGGAGATAGAAAGGACAGAGGAAGAGAGAGATAAAGAGAAAGGCAGAAAGGACTGGTAAAGAGATAAAAAGAATAAAGGATGAGGGAGATCGAAAGGGCAGAGGAAGAGAGAGATAAAGAGAAAGGCAGAAAGGACAGGTAAAGAGATAAAAAGAATAAAGGAAGAGGGAGATAGAAAGGACAGAGGAAGAGAGAGATAAAGAGAAAGGCAGAAAGGACAGGTAAAGAGATAAAAAGAATAAAGGAAGAAGGAGATAGAAAGGACAGAGGAAGAGAGAGATAAAGAGAAAGGCAGAAAGGACTGGTAAAGAGATAAAAAGAATAAAGGATGAGGGAGATCGAAAGGGCAGAGGAAGAGAGAGATAAAGAGAAAGGCAGAAAGGACAGGTAAAGAGATAAAAAGAATAAAGGATGAGGGAGATCGAAAGGGCAGAGGAAGAGAGAGATAAAGAGAAAGGCAGAAAGGACAGGTAAAGAGATAAAAAGAATAAAGGAAGAGGGAGATAGAAAGGACAGAGGAAGAGAGAGATAAAGAGAAAGGCAGAAAGGACAGGTAAAGAGATAAAAAGAATAAAGGATGAGGGAGATCGAAAGGGCAGAGGAAGAGAGAGATAAAGAGAAAGGCAGAAAGGACAGGTAAAGAGATAAAAAGAATAAAGGAAGAGGGAGATAGAAAGGGCAGAGGAAGAGAGAGATAAAGAGAAAAGCAGAAAGGACTGGTAAAGAGATAAAAAGAATAAAGGATGAGGGAGATCGAAAGGACAGAGGAAGAGAGAGATAAAGAGAAAGGCAGAAAGGACAGGTATAGAGATAAAAAGAATAAAGGAAGAGGGAGATAGAAAGGACAGAGGAAGAGAGAGATAAAGAGAAAGGCAGAAAGGACAGGTAAAGAGATAAAAAGAATAAAGGATGAGGGAGATAGAAAGGACAGAGGAAGAGAGAGATAAAGAGAAAGGCAGAAAGGACAGGTAAAGAGATAAAAAGAATAAAAGATGAGGGAGATCGAAAGGGCAGAGGAAGAGAGAGATAAAGAGAAAGGCAGAAAGGACAGGTAAAGAGATAAAAAGAATAAAGGATGATTGAGATAGAAAGGACAGAGGAAGAGAGAGATAAAGAGAAAGGCAGAAAGGACAGGTAAAGAGATAAAAAGAATAAAGGATGAGGGAGATCGAAAGGGCAGAAGAAGAGAGAGATAAAGAGAAAGGCAGAAAGGACAGGTAAAGAGATAAAAAGAATAAAGGAAGAGGGAGATCGAAAGGGCAGAGGAAGAGAGAGATAAAGAGAAAGGCAGAAAGGACAGGTAAAGAGTAAAAAAGAATAAAGGATGAGGGAGATCGAAAGGGCAGAGGAAGAGAGAGATAAAGAGAAAGGCAGAAAGAACAGGTAAAGAGATGAAAAGAATAAAGGATGAGGGAGATCGAAAGGGCAGAGGAAGAGAGAGATAAAGAGAAAGGCAGAAAGGACAGGTAAAGAGATAAAAAGAATAAAGGATGAGGGAGATCGAAAGGGCAGAGGAAGAGAGAGATAAACAGAAAGGCAGAAAGGACAGGTAAAGAGATAAAAAGAATAAAGGATGAGGGAGATCGAAAGGACAGAGGAAGAGAGAGATAAAGAGAAAGGCAGAAAGGACTGGTAAAGAGATAAAAAGAATAAAGGATGAGGGAGATCGAAAGGGCAGAGGAAGAGAGAGATAAAGAGAAAGGCAGAAAGGACAGGTAAAGAGATAAAAAGAATAAAGGAAGAGGGAGATAGAAAGGACAGAGGAAGAGAGAGATAAAGAGAAAGGCAGAAAGGACAGGTAAAGAGATAAAAAGAATAAAGGATGAGGGAGATCGAAAGGGCAGAGGAAGAGAGAGATAAAGAGAAAGGCAGAAAGGACTGGTAAAGAGATAAAAAGAATAAAGGAAGAGGGAGATAGAAAGGGCAGAGGAAGAGAGAGATAAAGAGAAAAGCAGAAAGGACTGGTAAAGAGATAAAAAGAATAAAGGATGAGGGAGATAGAAAGGACAGAGGAAGAGAGAGATAAAGAGAAAGGCAGAAAGGACAGGTATAGAGATAAAAAGAATAAAGGATGAGGGAGATCGAAAGGGCAGAGGAAGAGAGAGATAAAGAGAAAGGCAGAAAGGACAGGTAAAGAGATAAAAAGAATAAAGGATGAGGGAGATAGAAAGGACAGAGGAAGAGAGAGATAAAGAGAAAGGCAGAAAGAACAGGTAAAGAGATGAAAAGAATAAAGGATGAGGGAGATCGAAAGGGCAGAGGAAGAGAGAGATAAAGAGAAAGGCAGAAAGGACAGGTAAAGAGATAAAAAGAATAAAGGAAGAGGGAGATAGAAAGGGCAGAGGAAGAGAGAGATAAAGAGAAAAGCAGAAAGGACTGGTAAAGAGATAAAAAGAATAAAGGATGAGGGAGATCGAAAGGACAGAGGAAGAGAGAGATAAAGAGAAAGGCAGAAAGGACAGGTAAAGAGATAAAAAGAATAAAGGAAGAGGGAGATAGAAAGGACAGAGGAAGAGAGAGATAAAGAGAAAGGCAGAAAGGACAGGTAAAGAGATAAAAAGAATAAAGGATGAGGGAGATCGAAAGGGCAGAGGAAGAGAGAGATAAAGAGAAAGGCAGAAAGGACAGGTAAAGAGATAAAAAGAATAAAAGATGAGGGAGATCGAAAGGGCAGAGGAAGAGAGAGATAAAGAGAAAGGCAGAAAGGACAGGTAAAGAGTAAAAAAGAATAAAGGATGAGGGAGATCGAAAGGGCAGAGGAAGAGAGAGATAAAGAGAAAGGCAGAAAGAACAGGTAAAGAGATAAAAAGAATAAAGGATGAGGGAGATCGAAAGGACAGAGGAAGAGAGAGATAAAGAGAAAGGCAGAAAGGACAGGTAAAGAGATAAAAAGAATAAAGGATGAGGGAGATCGAAAGGGCAGAGGAAGAGAGAGATAAAGAGAAAGGCAGAAAGGACAGGTAAAGAGATAAAAAGAATAAAGGAAGAGGGAGATAGAAAGGACAGAGGAAGAGAGAGATAAAGAGAAAGGCAGAAAGGACAGGTAAAGAGATAAAAAGAATAAAGGATGAGGGAGATCGAAAGGGCAGAGGAAGAGAGAGATAAAGAGAAAGGCAGAAAGGACAGGTAAAGAGATAAAAAGAATAAAGGAAGAGGGAGATAGAAAGGACAGAGGAAGAGAGAGATAAAGAGAAAGGCAGAAAGGACTGGTAAAGAGATAAAAAGAATAAAGGATGAGGGAGATCGAAAGGGCAGAGGAAGAGAGAGATAAAGAGAAAGGCAGAAAGGACAGGTAAAGAGATAAAAAGAATAAAGGAAGAGGGAGATAGAAAGGACAGAGGAAGAGAGAGATAAAGAGAAAGGCAGAAAGGACAGGTAAAGAGATAAAAAGAATAAAGGAAGAAGGAGATAGAAAGGACAGAGGAAGAGAGAGATAAAGAGAAAGGCAGAAAGGACTGGTAAAGAGATAAAAAGAATAAAGGATGAGGGAGATCGAAAGGGCAGAGGAAGAGAGAGATAAAGAGAAAGGCAGAAAGGACAGGTAAAGAGATAAAAAGAATAAAGGATGAGGGAGATCGAAAGGGCAGAGGAAGAGAGAGATAAAGAGAAAGGCAGAAAGGACAGGTAAAGAGATAAAAAGAATAAAGGAAGAGGGAGATAGAAAGGACAGAGGAAGAGAGAGATAAAGAGAAAGGCAGAAAGGACAGGTAAAGAGATAAAAAGAATAAAGGATGAGGGAGATCGAAAGGGCAGAGGAAGAGAGAGATAAAGAGAAAGGCAGAAAGGACAGGTAAAGAGATAAAAAGAATAAAGGAAGAGGGAGATAGAAAGGGCAGAGGAAGAGAGAGATAAAGAGAAAAGCAGAAAGGACTGGTAAAGAGATAAAAAGAATAAAGGATGAGGGAGATCGAAAGGACAGAGGAAGAGAGAGATAAAGAGAAAGGCAGAAAGGACAGGTATAGAGATAAAAAGAATAAAGGAAGAGGGAGATAGAAAGGACAGAGGAAGAGAGAGATAAAGAGAAAGGCAGAAAGGACAGGTAAAGAGATAAAAAGAATAAAGGATGAGGGAGATAGAAAGGACAGAGGAAGAGAGAGATAAAGAGAAAGGCAGAAAGGACAGGTAAAGAGATAAAAAGAATAAAAGATGAGGGAGATCGAAAGGGCAGAGGAAGAGAGAGATAAAGAGAAAGGCAGAAAGGACAGGTAAAGAGATAAAAAGAATAAAGGATGATTGAGATAGAAAGGACAGAGGAAGAGAGAGATAAAGAGAAAGGCAGAAAGGACAGGTAAAGAGATAAAAAGAATAAAGGATGAGGGAGATCGAAAGGGCAGAAGAAGAGAGAGATAAAGAGAAAGGCAGAAAGGACAGGTAAAGAGATAAAAAGAATAAAGGAAGAGGGAGATCGAAAGGGCAGAGGAAGAGAGAGATAAAGAGAAAGGCAGAAAGGACAGGTAAAGAGTAAAAAAGAATAAAGGATGAGGGAGATCGAAAGGGCAGAGGAAGAGAGAGATAAAGAGAAAGGCAGAAAGAACAGGTAAAGAGATGAAAAGAATAAAGGATGAGGGAGATCGAAAGGGCAGAGGAAGAGAGAGATAAAGAGAAAGGCAGAAAGGACAGGTAAAGAGATAAAAAGAATAAAGGATGAGGGAGATCGAAAGGGCAGAGGAAGAGAGAGATAAACAGAAAGGCAGAAAGGACAGGTAAAGAGATAAAAAGAATAAAGGATGAGGGAGATCGAAAGGACAGAGGAAGAGAGAGATAAAGAGAAAGGCAGAAAGGACTGGTAAAGAGATAAAAAGAATAAAGGATGAGGGAGATCGAAAGGGCAGAGGAAGAGAGAGATAAAGAGAAAGGCAGAAAGGACAGGTAAAGAGATAAAAAGAATAAAGGAAGAGGGAGATAGAAAGGACAGAGGAAGAGAGAGATAAAGAGAAAGGCAGAAAGGACAGGTAAAGAGATAAAAAGAATAAAGGATGAGGGAGATCGAAAGGGCAGAGGAAGAGAGAGATAAAGAGAAAGGCAGAAAGGACTGGTAAAGAGATAAAAAGAATAAAGGAAGAGGGAGATAGAAAGGGCAGAGGAAGAGAGAGATAAAGAGAAAAGCAGAAAGGACTGGTAAAGAGATAAAAAGAATAAAGGATGAGGGAGATAGAAAGGACAGAGGAAGAGAGAGATAAAGAGAAAGGCAGAAAGGACAGGTATAGAGATAAAAAGAATAAAGGATGAGGGAGATCGAAAGGGCAGAGGAAGAGAGAGATAAAGAGAAAGGCAGAAAGGACAGGTAAAGAGATAAAAAGAATAAAGGATGAGGGAGATAGAAAGGACAGAGGAAGAGAGAGATAAAGAGAAAGGCAGAAAGAACAGGTAAAGAGATGAAAAGAATAAAGGATGAGGGAGATCGAAAGGGCAGAGGAAGAGAGAGATAAAGAGAAAGGCAGAAAGGACAGGTAAAGAGATAAAAAGAATAAAGGAAGAGGGAGATAGAAAGGGCAGAGGAAGAGAGAGATAAAGAGAAAAGCAGAAAGGACTGGTAAAGAGATAAAAAGAATAAAGGATGAGGGAGATCGAAAGGACAGAGGAAGAGAGAGATAAAGAGAAAGGCAGAAAGGACAGGTAAAGAGATAAAAAGAATAAAGGAAGAGGGAGATAGAAAGGACAGAGGAAGAGAGAGATAAAGAGAAAGGCAGAAAGGACAGGTAAAGAGATAAAAAGAATAAAGGAAGAGGGAGATAGAAAGGACAGAGGAAGAGAGAGATAAAGAGAAAGGCAGAAAGGACAGGTAAAGAGATAAAAAGAATAAAGGATGAGGGAGATAGAAAGGACAGAGGAAGAGAGAGATAAAGAGAAAGGCAGAAAGGACAGGTATAGAGATAAAAAGAATAAAGGATGAGGGAGATCGAAAGGGCAGAGGAAGAGAGAGATAAAGAGAAAGGCAGAAAGGACAGGTAAAGAGATAAAAAGAATAAAGGATGAGGGAGATAGAAAGGACAGAGGAAGAGAGAGATAAAGAGAAAGGCAGAAAGAACAGGTAAAGAGATGAAAAGAATAAAGGATGAGGGAGATCGAAAGGGCAGAGGAAGAGAGAGATAAAGAGAAAGGCAGAAAGGACAGGTAAAGAGATAAAAAGAATAAAGGAAGAGGGAGATAGAAAGGGCAGAGGAAGAGAGAGATAAAGAGAAAAGCAGAAAGGACTGGTAAAGAGATAAAAAGAATAAAGGATGAGGGAGATCGAAAGGACAGAGGAAGAGAGAGATAAAGAGAAAGGCAGAAAGGACAGGTAAAGAGATAAAAAGAATAAAGGAAGAGGGAGATAGAAAGGACAGAGGAAGAGAGAGATAAAGAGAAAGGCAGAAAGGACAGGTAAAGAGATAAAAAGAATAAAGGATGAGGGAGATAGAAAGGTCAGAGGAAGAGAGAGATAAAGAGAAAGGCAGAAAGGACAGGTAAAGAGATAAAAAGAATAAAAGATGAGGGAGATCGAAAGGGCAGAGGAAGAGAGAGATAAAGAGAAAGGCAGAAAGGACAGGTAAAGAGATAAAAAGAATAAAGGATGATTGAGATAGAAAGGACAGAGGAAGAGAGAGATAAAGAGAAAGGCAGAAAGAACAGGTAAAGAGATAAAAAGAATAAAGGAAGAGGGAGATAGAAAGGACAGAGGAAGAGAGAGATAAAGAGAAAGGCAGAAAGGACAGGTAAAGAGATAAAAAGAATAAAGGATGAGGGAGATCGAAAGGGCAGAGGAAGAGAGAGATAAAGAGAAAGGCAGAAAGGACAGGTAAAGAGATAAAAAGAATAAAGGAAGAGGAAGATAGAAAGGACAGAGGAAGCGAGAGATAAAGAGAAAGGCAGAAAGGACTGGTAAAGAGATAAAAAGAATAAAGGAAGAGGGAGATAGAAAGGACTGAGGAAGAGAGAGATAAAGAGAAAGGCAGAAAGGACAGGTAAAGAGATAAAAAGAAAAAAGGAAAAGGGAGATAGAAAGGACTGAGGAAGAGAGAGATAAAGAGAAAGGCAGAAAGGACCGGTAAAGAGATAAAAAGAATAAAGGAAGAGGGAGATCGAAAGGGCAGAGGAAGAGAGAGATAAAGAGAAAGGCAGAAAGGACAGGTAAAGAGATAAAAAGAATAAAGGAAGAGGGAGATAGAAAGGGCAGAGGAAGAGAGAGATAAAGAGAAAGGCAGAAAGGACAGGTAAAGAGATAAAAAGAATAAAGGATGATTGAGATAGAAAGGACAGAGGAAGAGAGAGATAAAGAGAAAGGCAGAAAGAACAGGTAAAGAGATAAAAAGAATAAAGGAAGAGGGAGATAGAAAGGACAGAGGAAGAGAGAGATAAAGAGAAAGGCAGAAAGGACAGGTAAAGAGATAAAAAGAATAAAGGATGAGGGAGATCGAAAGGGCAGAGGAAGAGAGAGATAAAGAGAAAGGCAGAAAGGACAGGTAAAGAGATAAAAAGAATAAAGGAAGAGGAAGATAGAAAGGACAGAGGAAGCGAGAGATAAAGAGAAAGGCAGAAAGGACTGGTAAAGAGATAAAAAGAATAAAGGAAGAGGGAGATAGAAAGGACTGAGGAAGAGAGAGATAAAGAGAAAGGCAGAAAGGACAGGTAAAGAGATAAAAAGAAAAAAGGAAAAGGGAGATAGAAAGGACTGAGGAAGAGAGAGATAAAGAGAAAGGCAGAAAGGACCGGTAAAGAGATAAAAAGAATAAAGGAAGAGGGAGATCGAAAGGGCAGAGGAAGAGAGAGATAAAGAGAAAGGCAGAAAGGACAGGTAAAGAGATAAAAAGAATAAAGGAAGAGGGAGATAGAAAGGGCAGAGGAAGAGAGAGATAAAGAGAAAGGCAGAAAGGACAGGTAAAGAGATAAAAAGAATAAAGGAAGAGGGAGATCGAAAGGGCAGAGGAAGAGAGAGATAAAGAGAAAGGCAGAAAGGACAGGTAAAGAGATAAAAAGAATAAAGGAAGAGGGAGATAGAAAGGGCAGAGGAAGAGAGAGATAAAGAGAAAGGCAGAAAGGACAGGTAAAGAGATAAAAAGAATAAAGGAAGAGGGAGATAGAAAGGGCAGAGGAAGAGAGAGATAAAGAGAAAGGCAGAAAGGACAGGTAAAGAGATAAAAAGAATAAAGGAAGAGGGAGATAGAAAGGGCAGAGGAAGAGAGAGATAAAGAGAAAGGCAGAAAGGACAGGTAAAGAGATAAAAAGAATAAAGGAAGAGGGAGATAGAAAGGGCAGAGGAAGAGAGAGATAAAGAGAAAGGCAGAAAGGACTGGTAAAGAGATAAAAAGAATAAAGGAAGAGGGAGATAGAAAGGGCAGAGGAAGAGAGAGATAAAGAGAAAGGCAGAAAGGACAGGTAAAGAGATAAAAAGAATAAAGGAAGAGGGAGATAGAAAGGGCAGAGGAAGAGAGAGATAAAGAGAAAGGCAGAAAGGACAGGTAAAGAGATAAAAAGAATAAAGGAAGAGGGAGATAGAAAGGGCAGAGGAAGAGAGAGATAAAGAGAAAGGCAGAAAGGACAGGTAAAGAGATAAAAAGAATAAAGGAAGAGGGAGATAGAAAGGGCAGAGGAAGAGAGAGATAAAGAGAAAGGCAGAAAGGACAGGTAAAGAGATAAAAAGAATAAAGGAAGAGGGAGATAGAAAGGGCAGAGGAAGAGAGAGATAAAGAGAAAGGCAGAAAGGACAGGTAAAGAGATAAAAAGAATAAAGGAAGAGGGAGATAGAAAGGGCAGAGGAAGAGAGAGATAAAGAGAAAGGCAGAAAGGACAGGTAAAGAGATAAAAAGAATAAAGGAAGAGGGAGATAGAAAGGGCAGAGGAAGAGAGAGATAAAGAGAAAGGCAGAAAGAACAGGTAAAGAGATAAAAAGAATAAAGGAAGAGGGAGATAGAAAGGGCAGAGGAAGAGAGAGATAAAGAGAAAGGCAGAAAGGACAGGTAAAGAGATAAAAAGAATAAAGGAAGAGGGAGATAGAAAGGACAGAGGAAGAGAGAGATAAAGAGAAAGGCAGAAAGAACAGGTAAAGAGATAAAAAGAATAAAGGAAGAGGGAGATAGAAAGGACTGAGGAAGAGAGAGATAAAGAGAAAGGCAGAAAGGATAGGTAAAGAGATAAAAAGAAAAAAGGAAAAGGGAGATAGAAAGGACTGAGGAAGAGAGAGATAAAGAGAAAGGCAGAAAGGACAGGTAAAGAGATAAAAAGAATAAAGGAAGAGGGAGATCGAAAGGACAGAGGAAGAGAGAGATAAAGAGAAAGGCAGAAAAGACAGGTAAAGAGATAAAAAGAATAAAGGAAGAGGGAGATAGAAAGGGCAGAGGAAGAGAGAGATAAAGAGAAAGGCAGAAAGGACAGGTAAAGAGATAAAAAGAATAAAGGAAGAGGGAGATAGAAAGGACAGAGGAAGCGAGAGATAAAGAGAAAGGCAGAAAGGACAGGTAAAGAGATAAAAAGAATAAAGGAAGAGGGAGATAGAAAGGACAGAGGAAGCGAGAGATAAAGAGAAAGGCAGAAAGGACAGGTAAAGAGATAAAAAGAATAAAGGAAGAGGGAGATAGAAAGAACAAAGTGAGAGAAGCGTGTTGAAAGGATAAAGCAAAAAAGAAAGAAAGAAAGAAAGAAAGAACTGAGGAAGAGAAGGGTAGAAAAATATAATGGAAGAGAGA
Organism: Sepioteuthis lessoniana; assembly: GCA_963585895.1. Lineage (NCBI taxonomy): Eukaryota > Metazoa > Mollusca > Cephalopoda > Myopsida > Loliginidae > Sepioteuthis > Sepioteuthis lessoniana. The sequence continues at coordinate 103,619 of CAUZXS010001737.1, read as the reverse complement.
AAGAGAGAGAGTGGAGGGGGAGGAAGAAAAAGATACAACTGCTTTCAAAAGATAAGGACATAATAAGAGAAATGACAAAAGAAGAGAGAGAGGTAAAATGATAAACGAAGAAACATGGTGAAACAAAGAAAGTAAAGTAAAGTTGTCTCCCTTTAGTCGAGGGTGACCCGAGGCTCCCTTTTCGATAGCTACTACACCAAGGTGTAGGGCAGGGCGCTACTCCTTTCCCCGGATGGCTCCACTTTAACCTTGATCCGTACCTTATAATGCTGAGTGTTAAGCAAGGAGGCATCAAGTACCATTTTTTGAGTCTTTGGCGAACACTCTAACCGCTAGGCCAATGTCCGGTACAAACAAAGTAAGAAACAGAGTAAGAAAGGCAAAAATATTAAAGGGAAAGATAGAAGAAAGATCAAAGAAAAAGAGAAATAGAAAGTAAAAAAGAGAGACAAAAAAATAAAAAGATAAAAGAGAGGTGGAAAGATCGAAAGAAAAGGGAAGATTATGTCAGGCTATTACTTTTAATTACATGTTCGCCAATGGCCCGGGAGACCTGGGTTCAATCCCAGGTCGAGTCATACCAAAGACTTTAAAAATGGAACTTGATACCACCTTGCTTAACACTCAGCATTATAAGGTACGGTTCAAGGGTAAAGTGGAGCAATCCAGGGAATGGAGTAGCGCCCTCCCCTACACCTTGGTGTAGTAGCTATCGAAAAGGGAGCCTTCGGGTCACCCTCGACTATGGTCGCTAACTTTACTTTTAACTTAAATGCAAAATCCCGTTTATGTATATCATATATGATTTTTATGGGACTAGTTTGTATTAACATTATTTATTCAACGAATAAGAACTCATTTGCTTAAATGGTTTTAAGTATTGTTATTTAACATCGATAGGTCCTTTAGCTCACAGATAAGTGATTTCAAGTATGATAAGGAGATTAAACAGTTCAATTTTACCCAGAGCTGAGATTATAACAGGCACTACCACACTTTGCCCAGTTGGCTGAGGCAGTAGAATACACCGACTGCTTCTCTGCAGAGAGGTAAGACTACCCAACATGTGTTCTGGATATGACACTAAAAGATCTGATGGTGAGGTTTCAGTAGTGCTAAATCTTTGGTGAATGCGGAATACCCCTTCATTGCTATTGCTTCCAGGTCTACTCTGACCCCAAGAGGTAGCACCTTATAGGGTCCTATCTATGGGCTAAATAGAAGTAAATAACCTACAATGGTTAGTGTGTCATAAACCCAAACCAAGCTAAACTACCACACTTGGTCAGATCAAACTTGGAAACAATGGAAGAGTGAAGTGAAAAAAATGGTAAAGGAGATTTGTTGAATGCGGAGTACCCCATCATTGCCATTGCTCCCAGTTCTATTCTGGCCTGGAGTGGTAGCACTTGATAGGGTCCTATCTATGGTTTAAATAGCAGTAAGTAACCTTCATCGAGCCAAACAACCACGCTTGGTCTGATTGAACTTGGAAACAATGGAAGAGAGAAGTAGAAAAAAAAAGAATGATAGGGGTAGACAGGAGAAAGGAAAAGTGAGATAGAAAAGCGAAAAAGGTAGAAATAAGTAAAAGAAAAGATGAAGAAATGAATTGGGGTGAAAGAACGAAGCAAGAAAGTGAGAGAAAAGAGAAAAAAGGCAGAGATTGAAAGGATAAAGAAAGAGAGGAATAGAAAGCAAATAAGAAAAAAAGTTGAAAGACTTAAAGGAAAGGGAGGAATAAAAGTGATAAAAAAGATGAAGGTGTAAAAACGTCAAAAGAGTATTGAGGTAGAAAGAGTAAAAAATGAAGAGAGGAGTTGAAAGGACAAACAATAATACAGAGAGAGAGAGAGAGAGAGAGAGAGAGAGTGATAGAAAAGAGAAAAGAGGGAGTGATAAAAGGATTCAAGAAGAGAGAGGTAGAAAGGAGAAAGTGAAGAGAAGAGTTGAAAGGACAAACAATAATACAGAGAGAGAGAGAGGGAGAGAGAGAGAGAGGGTGATAGAAAAGAGAAAAGAGGGAGTGATAAAAGGATTCAAGAAGAGAGAGGTAGAAAGAAAAAAGTGAAGAGAAGAGTTGAAAGGACAAACAATAATACAGAGAGAGACAGAGAGAGAGAGAGAGAGAGAGAGGGGGTGATAGAAAAGAGAAAAGAGGGAGTGATAAAAGGATTCAAGAAGAGAGAGGTAGAAAGAAAAAAGTGAAGAGAAGAGTTGAAAGGACAAACAATAATACAGAGAGAGAGAGAGACAGAGAGAGAGAGAGAGAGAGAGAGAGAGAGAGTGATAGAAAAGAGAAAAGAGGGAGTAATAAAAGGATTCAATAAGAGAGAGGTAGAAAGGAAAAAGTGAAGAGAAGAGTTGAAAGGACAAACAATAATACAGAGAGAGAGGGGGGAGAAAGAAAAAAGAGGGAGAGATAAACGGATACAGGAAGTGAGAGTTAGAAAAGAAAAAGTAAAGAGAAGGGTTGAAAGGACACACAATAGTTGAGAGGGGAAGAGAGAGAGAGAGAGAATGAGAAAAGAGGAAGAGATAAACGGATACAGAAAGTCAGGTATAAGGGGTAAAAAGTGAAAAGAGGGGTTGAAAGGATAAACAATAATATATAGAGAGAGGGGGGAGAAAGGAGAAAAGAGGGAGTGATAAACGGATTCAAGCGGAGAGAGGTAGAAATGTTAAAAAGTGAAGAGAGGGGTTGAAATGACAAAATAATACAGATAGATAGAGAGAGAGTGGGGAAAGGAGAAAAGAGGGAGTTGTAAAAGGATTCAAGAAGAGAGAGGTAGAAAGGGTAAAAAGTGAAAGGGGTTGAAAGGACAAACAATAATACAGAGAGAAGAGGTGGGGAGAAAGGAGAAAAGAGGGAGTAATAAACGCATGCAGGAGGAGCAAGGAAGAAAGGGGTTGAAAGGACAAACAATAATACATATATATATATATATATATATATATATATAGAGAGAGAGAGAGAGAGAGAGAGAGTGAGAGAGGAAGGAGAAAAGAGGGAGTAATTAACGGATACAGGAAGAGAGAGATAGAAAGAGTAAAAGGTGAGAGAACGAGAGAAATGACAAAAGAAGGTAAAGAAAGAATCGATAAAGAAAGGGAGAGTTGGGGAGGATAAAATAAGAAGAGAAATTGAGAGAGGAAAGGAAGAGAAATTTAAAATGAATAAAGAAAAAGACAAGTAGAAAGACGAGACAGAGATGACGAAAAAAGAAAAAAGCAGAATGAATTAAAAAAAAAAAGATTTGTACAAAAAGATTTTCAAAAAAAGAATAAAAATAAATGAACTGTGAGCGTAAACAATAGCTTAGATGAAATGAAATGAAAGGTTGACTGCTCCCTCGATAAGTCAATAGAATAAATTATTTAAAGGAGAGAATAAATAAGGAATATTCTTAGAAGTAGAACCACTTAGATAAAAATTTGCCCACGAGGAAGATAGCTACATGGACATATTGTCCTTATCCGTTTGTTTGCAAGCTATTCTTGTAGACAAATTATTACTCAGTAATGAGTTCCATCCTTACTGTCTCGTGCTTACGGCCGTATACCAAATCTAACCACTTCTTTGCTTTAAAAAAGGCAACTCGCTTGGAGTAATGGTTAACAAACAAGGCAAGTAGAGAAATATTAATGAATACCATTCTCACCAGGTGCCACATATTTCTGACCTTGTTAGTTGGTTGGTTAATTGGTTGTTTTCTCATGTCTTAGATACTGACTTTTCGCAATTATTGCTTTTATCTTCTTTTCCTAAAAGAAATATATTATGGTTTTTACTTGGTGGCAAAAAGCATCATCGTCCTAAAAACCGACTTCATCAAAACCAAGACGAGAAAATTACGTAACATTTCAATGTCAACACGTGCATTGATTGTTAATATAATTGTCAACTTCTCCGGTTCTTGGGTGCCTTCGGTAGTGTAATGGTGAGCAAGCTGGACGAACAAACATACACGAGTGTCTTCCAGTCTCATTGGCTGCCCCATTCCTACAGCCTTGTGCCATATCTAAGCAAAAAATCTAAGTAAATTATAACTTCTCTGGTTCATTAAATGACATACCACCACATGCCGTGAATAACGAGGAAAATTTGCTTCTTTTATTCCAGTAGTCATCTTTTCTTTTCATTTCTACGATTACAGACACATGATCCAACATAATCGCTTTAGTTAATCTTGATTGAAATCTTATATAATCAGCAAATTTCTCACTCAGCTGTAACAAATACTGGCCCCTTTTTGACTCTATCAGGAGCCCGTTTGGGCTCCGCAAAGGAACACTACCAGACCTTAGGCTGTAAGGCTCTCAGTTTCCGCTGGGCTACTTCTGAGGTGCAACATTGCGAGGTGCAACATTGATTTCTTTGTCCTCCATGAATAGCACTAGACCTTGCTGTCTAGTTTAAACTATAATCCGGCATACGTATCCGGACCCACATTTGGGTTCGTGAAACTGCTTGCATCACTAGACCCACATTGAACTTAGTGGGTCAATGAGCAGCACAGACCAGCAGGGTTCGAGCCTAGGCTCCTTCCCTACATTCCTCTCCCCTTTATTCCTACTTTAATCGGCCTTCGGGCTTTTGACCTTGTGTCAAGCCTTGTCTGGTGGGAGATTATGGCAAATAGTCCCTTTTTGACTCTTTTGTTTTATTATAGATTTTATCTATTTTTTAATGCATATTAATTCTTTCTTTTTTTTTTATTCAGACGCTTTGGTATCATTTACAGTCTACCTTTATAATTTGGTTTCTTTGTTTAATTGTATATCAACCTTCGTGAGGTATTAATGCCAAAGTCATCCTTGTAAAAAAGGAGGAGTGACACAATTAAACCTCTACATGTGGTTGATAAGAGTGTTTACTGTTTTTTCCTACGGATATTGGTGCGAAAGTGAACTGAGTTCGAATTCGTTTACTTCTTTCGTATACGAGGTGCATTATCGTCAAAGATAATGAAATTGGCTCACCGGAGTTACGAAACTCATTAAATAAGTTTCCCAACTTATTTTCGTTGATAGTACACACATGAAACTCTTGTCCCCTTCGAAGTAATCTCCTCCAGCTGCAATGAACTTGTTGTACCGTTCCAACAACTTCTACAAGGACCCATAGAAGTCCTCTTGTGTGAGCGTGTCAATGGCCTTCGTCACAGACTCTTTCATCTTCTCAATTGTCTCATAACGACTGCCTCTGAGCTTTGAGAATAACCAAAAGTCACAGGGAGCAAGGTCTGGACTAGAGGGAGGGTAGGGAACTGTGTTGATGCCCATCTTGGTCAAATAGTCTGTAATAAGGATGGAGTTGTGGACTGGTGCATTGTCCTGGTGGAAATGCCACTGACCTGATTTGAAGAGTGCTGGCCTCTTCCGACGGAATCTCTTCCTGAACTCCCTTAAAACCTCAACATAGTAACTCGAACCCTAACCCTTTGGCCAATCAACTCTGGTCTATTGACTTTCTTACTCCTCCCACACCTCTCATCATCCCTCATAGACTCCCTGCCTTCCTTATATCTCTTACACTACTCAAAAACTGGTGCTTGATTCATGCAAGATGGTCGAAAAGCAGTCTAAAGCATTCCATACGTTTCTGTGGCATTTTTCCAAGTTTAAAATAGAATTTTATTGCATATTGTTCTTATAAAGTGCCAGACTGCATTGTTTGAAATTCACCAGCTATGACAATCAGGCTTTAGTAGGGTGTGTTCCAATTGCTGCTGTAGCTGTTGATTTGAACCTGAAATCATAAAAATTGGTCAGTCATCTCATATAGCAATAACATAGTAAATTTTCAAGAGTCTACGACAATTTTAAATGCCCATACGAAAAAAGACTGTAAACTTATCGTATGCACCTCGTACTTAGCAGATTTTAGACGCAGCTTCCAAGGAACAACCGTTTTTCACCGTACCCACCTGTGCATAACCTTCTTGAATGAGCCTTATGTCCCTCTCCTTCATTTCTTTTGTTGAGGCCATGTTTCCATTTAATTAAGTATGCAAAACAACTTACTGAGGATTGCAAGTACTGTCTTTTTAACTGTATACTGACTCACACATAAATATTCTTCCATTGGTATTTCTTTCAGGAATGCAAATTAAGTAATCATTCAATAGTAAAACATGATCCACATTCGGACTTGTCGCAATCTTTGCAGTATTTCAGTCATAGACATAAATTATTTACCTCCGATTCATTTATTTCCGATTGATTATAATATAAAACACGTAATGTATCTATTAGCATATAAAACTCCAGTTTAGCATTAAGATAATTCTATGCCAATATTACGCAGTGTCACATTCGCAAGTAATATTATGTCTTGAGAGTTATCAATTGAACTTTAAAACTGATGGCGATGAAGCTTGTGTTGTATTTTGACCTTCAACCCGGCCAAACTTGCCATTCCAAAGTGATGCACCGGAAGGAAGTGACACATTTCAATGGCAGTTATAAGAGGAAATCGCGTAGGTGTGCTTGGATGATGAAATGAGACAAGGTAAAAAATCCCATGATACACTCATAGACTGATACACCGGAAGAGAGTGACCTCTGAACGGCATGACAGTTATTTCCGCTTGATGATGATCAAACATGCCATTCCAAAGATTAAGTGGGCGAGTGAGTGGGTGTTGAACTATTATATAACTCAGTCAAGACAAGAAGTCAGACAGCTGGAGATTAGACGAGTTAGAAGAAAGATGTGGTAGAGAAGCCCGACGGAGGGGGCCCTTGGGGCCCTGATGAGTTGGGATCCAGAGAAGATGCTGATAAGATATAGTAGAGAAAGCCAGTTGTGTGAGTCCCCCGGGCCTCCGGTTGAGCATCAGGAGAACGAGAAAGACACAACGCTGATGGCCATAAGAGTTGGGTCAAAATATTGCAGTTTCTGTTCCGTCCTCAACTCCCTCTCACAGTAAAACCTTGAATAACCCTTTCAAAACTTACAATAAAGTGAGAGATATATTTTTCTAAAGGAACCATCGCTCGTCGTTATTCATTGCGTTAGTATGTGTCCTTCATGAACATGTATATGTGTATAGAAGCATATTTATTATATGACGATACAACAGCTTGGACGAGTCGCAATGAAGGGTAGATCACTAAACACATTTGTACACCATGAGTCTTATATGCAGAGAAAGACAATAAGTAGGATATAAGTTTATAAAAGAGAACTGTCAAGCAATATTATATTCTTCTTCTTCTTCTTCTTCTTCTTCTTCTTCTTCTTCTTCTTCTTCTTCTTCTTCTTCTTCTTCTTCTTCTTCTTCTTCTTCTTCTTTCTTTCTTTCTTTCTAAATACTGTACTTTCGGCTCATTGGCATAGTGGGTAGAGTGTTCGCCAATGGTCCCGGAGACTTGGTTTCAGTCCCAGGTAGCGTTATACCAAAGACTTTGAAAAAGGGACTTGATACCTCCTTGCTTAACACTCAGCAAAAAAAAGGTACGTATCAAGGGTAAAGTAGAGCAATCCCGGGAAAGAAGTAACACCGTCCCTTACACCCCGACGTAGTAGCTATTGAAAAGGGAGCCTTCTGGTCGCCCCGACAACGGTCGCCAACTTATATTTTAGATGGAATTCTTGAGGTCTATTGTCAAAAAAGAGTTTTGTTTGTGCATAGCTTTTATGCCGCACACTGTTCAAATGCTTCGTGGAATAAGTTTCGAGGTGTTAGCTCATTTTTACAGATCTGACTCTGTATCCTCAGATTACCACCCTTTTATCCAGCATAAAAATTCATGAAGAACACATCGATGACTTCTTCATCATCAAAACAAATTTCTCTCGATAGAATAAAAATATCTTCCAGGCTTTTACCGTGAAGTCTTAGCTCACGTGCTAGACTGTAGCATCGTAGAAAGAGGGTTTGAACATGAGACATGCTATTACCAAATAACAATAAAAATCCTTTGTAAATCATTGATTCGTAGATGGGACCCAAACAGGTACTACCAATCCAGTTCAAAGTGGATCTGGGAGTAATTGCAATGAACATGCAATCTCAACATTTCCTAAAATTCTAGATTTAGATGTAACTTGATATGGTAGGTCCAAATTATAAAGAGAACGAGAAGCTAATTTCTGGGGAGGGAGTGAGAGCAAAACAATGAGAAGATAAAGGCAGACACAGAGTCTACAGTACAGGCAGCTGGCTTCTGAACGATTTAGACTGAGACACTTGTTTTGAGTCGGTCCGTCACAGGTGAGTGACTTCAGTAATCAAAAATGTCAAGAAAAAAAACCCAGAGGTCCCAAATCCGCGCAAGTAAGGAACAAGCGGAAACGGATGTTCCTCTTTCCGCAACCAGGTGCGAGTAAAGGACGGCTCGGGATTGAAAGTTAGTCCACTGTGAGACGTGACGAGGAAAAGACGTCAATTAGCCATGAAGATTTAAGGACCGACGATAATTTACGAGATCTTTTTTGCGTTTGGCTCCGAAAAAAGTTCTAACCTGTCAAGACAAAACCAACAAAGAAACGCGTTAGAACTACAAGAAAATACAGAAAGAGATTTCAACGTCTATGTCTGCTCTCTCTTTCTCCTCATGACATGTTTATTTATCAAGCTCATGCGGTCGACTCAGCTTTCATACTCCCTTTTTTTCTTCTAACGACTACTAATAAATTGCAGTAGTGAATAAACATATGTTTTTTAACTTAAGACAGAGTTTTATGTGTTCGCCAACTTTTCCTCATGCGAGGTTACAAGAGGGTCCGACTACTATCTCAGACGTAGAGACACAATTTCGATCACATGGTGGTAAAACACTACATTTGGTGTGTAATGGTACAACGCACTATTTGGTGAAATAACATTACCAGGCATATTTGGTACTGTTATGTCACATAAAGCCTCATCATCAGAAACAGTTTAGTGTTTTACCAGGAGGCTCAATGGATTTTTTACCCCACTGCTGAGATAGTGTCGGTGTATTTACTAGAGGACAGTAAATGACTACTTGTCTGCAAATGGTAAACTTGCAAAACCCCAAAAATCAATATTGCTTAATTTAGATATGTTTTGAAAATTATTAGAATTGAATAAGAATATTTAAAACCACATATATTCACTTAATTTTTTTCTTAAATGATCATAGTTGCTTGAGGCCTTAATATTGTATATAATAGCTAAAATTATCTATATTTGATAGGAATACTTATGCCTCTATATTCTCATTCTTATTCGCCTCTCTCTCTCTCTCTCTCACTCTCTCTCTCTCTCTCTCTCTGTTATAATTGAGCAATCCGTTGCATGCATACTTTTACACTCTCTCTCTTCCTCCTTATTTTTCTCTTTTTCCATATACTTCAGCTTTCTATCCATATTTCTCTCTCTCTCTCTCCCTCCCTACCTATCTATCTATCTATCTATCTATCTTGGTCTTATTCTATCTATCTATCTAGCTAGCTAGCTAGCTATCTATCTATCTTGGTCTAATTCTATCTATCTATCGATCTATCTTAGTCCTAATCTATCTATCTATCTCTTTATCCATCTATCTATCTATCTTAGTCTTATTCTATCTATCTATCTATCTATCTATCTATCTTAGTCTTATTCTATCTATTTATCTTAGTCTTATTCCATCTATCTATCTATCTATCTATCTATCTATCTATCTATCTATCTTAGTCTTATTCTATCTATCTATCTTGTGCTTCTATTCATAATCAATAATTTGCGAATCTATCCAATTTCGCCATCAGATAAGTCATTAATATTTAATATGCCGTTAAATAAATATAACAAACCACGTAAAAAAAAAGTTAGCGACCCTATTCGAGGGCGACCCTATGGCTCCCCTTTCAATAGCTACTACACCGAGGTGTAGGGGACGGCGTTACTCTATTCCCAGGATTGCTCCACTCTACCCTTGATCCATACCTTATGGTGCTGAGTTTTAAGCAAGGCGTCATCAAGTACCATCTTTGAGTCTTTGGTATTACTCAACCTGGGATTGAACCCAGGTTTCCTGGACCATTGGCGAACATTCTAACCATTATACAAAAATTGTAAGCAAACATTTATAGATACGTCAAATTTCGTCATTAGAAAAGCAATAAACAAATATATCAAATGAAAATATAAATTAATATGACAATAATCAAACATTTTGAACCTGCATCATATTTCGGCATTAAATTACCCATGACAAGTTGATATGCAATTAAATGTATAAACCAAACCAAACTAATTTTCCTTGAACTTGTTCAGTCGCAGCCTTTGTCAGACGCTAAGGAATCGATTGTTGTGTTGTTGGATTACGTGCCAGGGGACATGACAGCATTGCCTAAAACTCGGTCAGGATATTATGTTGACGTCAAGGAATTTTAAATCGAGTTTTGAAATTCTTTGAAGCCATTTGGCCAGGCTCATCTCGTTCAATGATGTACATGTGAATTCAAAGAGCTTTTGAATTCAGGAACCTGGTACACTGGCAGACTGAGTCGAAGAATGGTGCATGCCTGCAGCGTTCCAAGTTTTGGTCTTCGAGACATTGGCATGTATTTATCAGAAAACTTTCTTGTAGACAGGCGAATCCTCTTTTGCGGCATCGTTTTGTTTCGCAAGATCTGCGCCAGAAAAGTTGTGTTTCCTTCCCAGAGCACAAGACCAGGAAAATTGGATGGATAAGCTGTTTCTTGTGAAGCAAGTCTTTCCTCTTCAAAACAATGGTGCTATTCAAAGAAAGAGTGAGTTAGGATACAGCCTTATACCCGATACCGATGTTATTAGATTAGGTTTATTTGCTTAATGGCATATCCAACTTTATGGGTTATCAAATGCCAAAGCCAACCTTGTTGCCAACCTTGTTGAAGAAAAGTAGTGAATATATATCAACCAACCCCTCCGCTCGGGCTGGATATGACACAAGGTCAATTTTTAAGCGGGGTTTAACAGGTTTGAATTCAGAGTTTTCCTTCTCTTAGACTTGTTGCTTCACCAAGGCTGAAGAACCTAGTCTGCCTTACTATTTACCCATAGCTGGAGGTTGAATAACTGGATTCATACCTTTCCCAAGGGTATTAGTGCTATGTGAAATGCAATCAGTCTCATCTAGGATTTGAACTCGTGTCGCCGTGTCCATTTCCTACGACGATAACCATTACACCACGGATAGTGAATATATTGCATTACTGGAGTTCCAACTCGCTTACTACAATATTACAGTCCAGCTTTTTCACCACTATGACATAATTTGCCACAGTAAATTGCCGAAACAGAGTCTGAGTTGTTCTTCTCCTTGACTAGTAGCCAATCAAACTTAAAGAGCCATGACTTTTCAGTATATCATACTTACCTATTTCTTTAATTCTCAATATTTGAAGGAATATCTATTGATGGATATTCCGAAACTTCCTTTTGTGTTATGATCTTTAACTGAGAAATATATATATATATATATATATATATATATATATATATTCGCCCGCAGCGATTTGAGGATGATGTGATAGAAAAAAAGAATAACAAATCCTGTAAATCAAGTATTGATAAAAATGTATATCGATACGGTGTTGGCAAAAAAGCAACATTAATAAAGGAAGTAAACCTATTAAAATTCACATTTCTTTAATGGCATATCAACCTCCGTTTGTTATTTAAACTAAAGCCAGTGGCGATTAAAAAAATAAAGATACAATAACATAAAAAAATAAGATAAGTAAAGGCAAAAGTAACACTATACCATCAGGCCTCTGACAAGAAGCAGAATAAGCAAATGCCTTAAAAAGAGGGGCCATAGAGAAACTCCGTCTTAATTACCTCAAGGCGCTTGGACCGAACGGATTATTTCCTCTTTGTTGCTTGTAGGGAGCACATGTGGCTGTTGAGTCTCTCCTACAAATAGTAGCCTCTGCTAGACATACACACTGAACACACGACCGACTTGTAATTGACGAAGATGATTCTACTATATCCTTCAAACGCTTTGAATTTGGGACCTGACTGTTTCTATTGGTTCTGTAAAACATCCCTGCATCACAGAATAGTTGAAAAGCCCCAAAATAAAATTTAAGTCTAAAGGTACCTTAGTCTTTTCCCATCCGTTCCTTAATTTTCTTGTAGCTTCGACAATTATGATAATAAGTGAATGAGGTAAGAAGAAAAGGACTCAGTTTACCAAACCCCAAATTTCTCATCAATAAGAATGATTAATAACCAACAACAATAGACCTTCTCAAGCCCCATAAGCTGTCCTCATAAAAATATATTATTTATTTTATGATATTTAACCAGTAGCTGATGGGGGATAAGGGTTTTCATACCTTTCCCAAGCGTGACTGGAGTTCGAACTTAGTTACTAGAACGTCGCAGTTCAGTACGTTAGTCACTCCACCACAGACACTCACTCCAGGAGAATTAATTGAGTAATTATAATTGTTAACAGAAGCTGCGTTTCCATCAGAGTTAATTCTGATGGAAATTGTGTCGAAAATTCATAGCTTCTAATGTATTGAATTTAATTTTATTCAAAAGAATGAAGACTCCATTTTTAAGATTAATTAAAATTTATAGTTAATTCAGAAGATTCTCGTCTGGATTCCAATGAGAGAAAATCCACAATCAGAGTATAGCAAAAAGCCTTTTTAAAGGTGTGTCGGAGCGCAGGACGGTAGTCCGCACATGCCCGACGATTTCAACAATGAATCCAGTGTTCAAATACTGAAAGAAGCTGTACGCCTTTCACATAGCATTAATAATCATGGGAAAAGTATAAATCCAACGATTCTTCAAAGCAATGGGTAATAAAGAAGAATGGACTCTTTAAATTGGTATTTTGTGTATTTGCATGTTCCTCCAAACAAACAATTACGTCACAAGGCCTTTTTAAATGTGGATCAGGGCACAGGGCCGTAACCAATACATGCACAGTGGTTTCAAAAATACCTTGAATCCCGTCGACATTCTCCCACAAATTGGCGCCTCCGGAGCTATGCAATAAACGTACCTCCCTCGGAATACTTGGCCTCTTCGATGACCTCATCAGGCAGCCTTGATCGGCTGCCAATAAGGCCAAGACACAACCGACCTGATTCGAGTACCAGTGAATAGGGCCAGCCGAAGTGTGTCCCAGCCCAGTAGGCCTGCACTACTAGTCAGAAAGACAATGCAGACAGTACTAACAAAACTTGGTATGGCAACTGATTTATTAGAAGAACTTAGCTAGCGACCGAGTGCCGTAGATGAACTTAGCAGGTTCAATGCGGTCGCAAGATAACATCAACAAAATGGGTGACAGGAAAGAGAAGATAATAGACGACGGTGGAGAATATAATTTATTGCCTATAACAGATATTTCCGTTCGCAGATAAGATCGACATATTGCCGGAAAAAACGGAAGTACGTAAGTTCCGATAACCAGCCATAAACAGAAAATACGTGAGGCGAAGAGGATGTTCGTATTTCCGCTTGGGTCTTGAGAGAAAATATAAGGTCTGTAATTTTGGAATGAAGGCAGAGATCTGCTTGTCGCTCAAACGAAGGAAAGAGAGAGATCCGCTAGTCTCTCAAGCGAAGGAAGAGACATGTTGGTCACTCAAGCAAACATGTCGTATGTGTTCTCCGGCCGAGGCACTACATCACAAAAAATGTCCCCGCCACAGAAGAAAGATATGTGCGAACGCTCTCTCCAACTACACACAACCGTCTCCGTCGAAGAATAAAAATATGAGTAATATTTTTATATATCTACGAATTTTTTGTTGTTTGTCTAGCGGTGCGACACGCAACAAATTTAAACCAGCTTAAAAATTGGCCTCGTGACACATCCTGCTTCTAGTGTAGGAGTTGACTAAATACCATTCGCAGATTTGGCACAAGGGTTAGAACGTGTTTTACTGTGTAACAGATGAGAAGATGAGGGTGAATATATTTATCTTATGTTTGAGAAGAAGGTTGGGAAGCGGAAGCTTGTCATAAGTGGCTATCCAGGTTCTAAGTGGTTAATATTACCACGTAATGGAACCCATTATTTTGGTATTTTTGACTTTGTAGAGATTTGGATTCGTTTCTTTGTTTTTAATGGGTATCAACTTCTTGGTTTATTCAATGCCAAAACTATTATTGAAGAAAAATAGCAGTGATACGATTCAGCCAATAATCTGGGTATAGAAGGGGTTCATGCCTTTACAAAGAGTATTGGTCCAAAGTGAATTTCATTGCACGAGTGGAGTTTGAAATCGCTAACTTCGAGGCTGCATTTTGACTCGTTAGCCATCACACAATCTGGACTTATCTAGAGAGTTGGAGTTGAGATATAACAGATTACAAACATTTTTGTAGACTTGCGATTTTAGTCATTTTGGTCTTGTAGAAGATGACTGGAGATCTTTTCCTTTCTTCCAAACTCAACTAAGAAAAACTGAAAATGAAGAAACGCATCAATAAGAATGGGAAGTTATATAAGTATGAGAGTAGCGTAATTCAGCATTTAGATAGATTTTATATTCGAGTATATATATATATATATATATATATAAGGAGAAAAATTGAAAAACAAAGTAACCAAAAATGAGGAAATAAATGTGAAAGAAAGTCGTCGGTGTAACGTTTCAGTTTTAATAAACCATTATCAAGACTTTAGAAATGGTGAAAGTGTTGTAAGATCAACGATGGATGATTAATAAAATTCAAAAACATGGGAGGAAACTATATATACGAAGAAAGGAAGAACATACAACTATTCAATCAATAAATCAACGTTCATTTTTTTTTTTTAATATGAATTTTTCTTAATATTGTTAGATATTCTTTTTTATTATTTACTTCCATATATATATATATATATATATATGGAAGTAAATAATAAAAAAGAATATCCGACAATATATATATATATATATATATATATATATATATATATATATATATATATATATATTGGAGGTCTTTAAGTTCAAAAGACAAATTTTTGTTTGCATTTTTTCCTTATGGTCTCTGGTGAATTCTTGTAGCATCCAAATAGAACGCCTTTGTAATTTAACCCCCACCACGACGTATATTAGATGGGTGCACTGTATTATGGTCGAGTCATATTGGCGCCAGTTTTACCGGCTGAATAAAACAACCTAATGACCCTAAAAAAGCATGTGGCTACCCGCAGTAGAGGGAACAAATAATCAAGAAATGACTAAACACTTTCCGTTTCTCGAAGGTTGTGGAATTGTCTTTAAAATTCTAGATCATTCTACAAGCCAGAAAATGGATGTAAAATCCGGTCCCGTTTCAGGTAGTGACAGAAGATTACGGTTGGAATGAGAATTTTTACCCACTGAACTTTAAAAAAAGATGACCGTTAGCGAGGGAGAACACAAAAGATATCTCTTTGGTGCCCCTGCATTTCCACTACCTACCTTGATAGCAGTAACCTCACATGAGTCTGTTAGCTCTCGTCAAATGAAAATAAAAGATCCAGTCAATACTGGATGACCCTTTTAAATAACAAAATCCAACAGAACCTTCTTTTGTTTTGATGTGTGTAAATGGCAAATTTAACTGATTTGCATAACTACCAGTTGAGCTTCTTTCCTGCCCATTCATGTATATGTTTCTTCTTATTGAACTAGCTTCACCTGCTTTTTCTACAGAAATTAAAACTTGCAATGAATTCACACATTATAATATGTAAACGTTCATTTCGTTTTAAAATAATAACTTATTAACTTCCGTTTACTTCAAAATTCCCGTTTGGATTTTAAACTTGTTAATAACTACAAAGCCCAACTTCCCAAAATCTTTTTTTTTTAATTTTTAATTTACTCTTTTTCATTTTTGGTTAGACTTGAAGTAAAAATCCAATATCATTTTTGAAAATGAAGTTTATGATGTGTGTACCAAGGGATTTATATATATATATATATATATATATATATATATATCCTTTTTTCTTTAGTCTTGAATGTTTGATTTGAGGAAATGAATCGGAAGGTGTACGTTAGAGAATTTCCCAGAATTCCTCTGGGTTTTTCCCTGCTAAAATGTTTTTAGCAAATTATTCCCTCACATCAGCTTGCTGTTTTTTTTTTCTTTTCGGAATGGTTTTTAAACATAAACCCATTATGTCTTCCCCTGCCTAAGTGTTTTTACTTCTTTTTGTTTGATTTTGTTCTTTTTTCCCTTATTTCCTTTTATTCCTTCCTTCCAGTATAGTGATTTTTCTTCTAGTTTCACAAATATTTTGTACATTTATCTATCAAAATACATTTCTTTCTTGTTAATTTATCTTTTTTCTTTTATTTTTTTTTCCTTTTCTTTCTTTTTTTAAAAAGTTTTATTCATGTCTTCGTATATCTTTAACTGCCTTTATTCAGCAGGGTCATTCTTTATCAGTTAATTTCCCATTTATATTTCTTTGTAAACTTTTTCCCTGTTTATAAAAGTAATTTCTTTCGTTTTTCTTTCGTTTCTTTCTTTCTTTCTTTTATCATTATTTCCTTAAATCGTTACATTCTCCTGTCACATTCATCTTTCTTTCTTTCTTTCTTTTTTTCTTTCTTTCTTTCTTTCTTTCTTTTGTCATACTTCCATAAATCGTTTCCTTCTGTCACTTTCTTTTTTCTTTATTTCATTCTTTCTTTCTTTTTTCCTACTTTCTTTCTTCCTTTCTTTCTTTCTTTCTTTAAATAATTTTCTCTCTCCTGTCACAATCATCTTTCTTTCTTTCTTTCTCTCTTTCTTTCTTTAAATCGTTACTTCCCCCTAACTGTCACAATCATCTTTCTTTCTTTCTTTCTTTCTTTTCTTTCTTTCTTTCTTTCTTTCTTTCTTTCTTACCATGTTTACTTCTGGAGACCTCCATCAATCTCATTTTCTTCTAGATTTTCTTTTATTTATACGTCATTTCTTTTCTTTTCAGCATCCCTTCGATTTTCTTTCACTTCTTTCCTTTTCATTCCTTTCCTTTATTTTTTCCTTCAACCTTTTATAAAAAAAATTCTTTATGTATTCCCACCTTTCAGTAAAAAATATGAAATTCTGACTTTTTTCTTTCTTTATTATTTTCATTGCTCATCAGACTCTCGTTCTGTTTCTGTTTTGCTTCTTAGTATCTTTCTTATATGTTCTTTCTTTCTTTCTCGTAAACTTCAATTCATCCCAATTTTTCTTCCATTGCTTTTTTTCATTTCTTACATAATCCTTCCTCCCTTTTTTTCTTTTTTTATTTGCTGTCTTTATTAATTTTTTCTCGGTCACCAACTCACTTTCAATCATTTAATGTGTTTTATCCTCTTTTTCACGCCTTCTTTTTTCTTCTTTCGTGACTAACTGAGAATAGACTCCTACTTTCTCCTTCTCTCTTCTCTTTCATCTCCTCACCTTTTTCCATTTACGATTTGTTTTCTCTTATTTTTCTTTTCATTGAAAAGGCTTCTGAAGTAACTTTCTTCTCGTTTTAATTGCCTCAAAGCGAATGAAATCAGTTACTAGAAATACTGATTCGACTAATGAGTTACTCTACAAGAAAGCTTCGATGACTCAAAAAATATGCAGAACTCATTTAACGAAAAGTAAAGAACCTCTTGATCTGGGATCAGTTAACAACTTACTAGTGAGCCGTGTAAGAAGAGAGTGCTGCAATTGCATGCCTTTTAAATAGGACGAGTTTCTTGATCTCTTACGGAACATTCTGGTCGTTTGCAGATCATTCTATGAGTATGTCTTTGAATTAAGGTCAATGCATAATGCTAACATTTCAATGTGGCGTGTGACGACAGATGACTTTCTAGTTGCTGTCGGCAAATATAGGCGAATTCCAGTCAGCGAACAATATTTACCCAACCCCTCTTATGAGCAGGATACGACGCGTGGTCATGTTATAAGTGGAGTTTAACGGGTTTAATTTAGAATTTTCCTTTTCCAAGACTGGTAGGAAAAAAGATTAAAGAGCGCAGTCTACACGATTACTTATCCATAGATAGAAGATGAATAGTTTGATTACTACCTTTCCCAAGAGTAATCGCAGAGAAATTGTTGTGTTATCATCTCTATTTTCGATACAAAATAGAGTCTTCCAATAAAGATGTAATATTTTACTGTAATCCACTCAGTGAATTGGAAGCGAAGTTGTTACCCAATTGTACAAATCCAGTAAATGGGGTACATTTTGGCCGGCCGTGGTATCAGCAGTACGGATCTAGTCGGGTATATCACGTCTTTTGATACGGTAGTCAGCCGAATCTGCCTGGCTGAAGTGCCGTGGAGATTTATCATTTGCATTACGCGGCAAAGACTGATATTCATCTAGCCTTAGAAGACGTACCCTCGTCGGAGGGGGTTAAGTTAAATGCCTGGTGCCTTACGCACCTTTTTTAGGGGAATGTCGACGGAACCTGAAGCATTTTTTGAAATCCCAGGCGCCTCTGGGCAATGGTCCTGGGTCCATAACCACCTTAAAAGGCTTGGGCCATACGAACCCGCTTGGTTGGGCATGCGACAAATAGCGTTGATTGCATAGCTACATGGGCAACATTGTATTACTTTTTTAACTGTAATATAGGATCTTTATTCGCCTAGTGGGTAGAGTGTTCGCCAATAGTCCGGGAGACCTAGGTTCAATCCCAGGTCGCGTCAAACCAAAGACTTTAAAAATGGTACTTATACCTCCTCACTTAACACTCAGCAACATAAGGTACGAATCAAAAGTAGAGTGCAGCAATCCAGGGAAAGGAATAGGGCCCTTCCCTACACCTCGGTGTAGTAGCTATTGAAAAGGGAGCTTTCTGGTCACCCTCGACTACGGTCGCCAACTTTACTTACTTTTATTCTTCTCTATAAACACGTGTTTGTCTTGTTTATTTAATACCCTTTCTGAGGACATAACAGAAATGCAAATATCCTCTTTCAGGATATGAACTTGGGTCACCGTGTCTATTTGATACGATGATAACCATTACACTACGAGCACCCTTTATCAGTATGCTTTGTGCGAATATAGTCGAAAAATAATAAGTTTGTGTTGATTGTGGCTGGATTCGAAATCTTAGAACAAGGTGAGGTATGATGGTGCAACTTAAAATACATCGACTCTAGTGAGAGAAGACACCCCCTAACAAAAGTGGTGTCCTGGATATAATAACTGCATTTAATGGTAAGCCTACAGTTCTGGAACTCTGGGAAAGGCAGAGTTACCCGTTCATTGCAATTACCCGCAGGTTTTTTTCTGACCGGAGGGGTAGTATTAGTTATATTATTTTCCAAATTATGTCCATAAGACAGATATATTTGAAACCATACAGCAGAAATAAATGTTTTCTTAGGTTTGGTTTGTTTAACAGCATATCAACCTTTGTAGGTTATTTGATGCCAAAGCTATTCTCCAGGAAGAACTCTAATGGTAAAATTTAACCCATAACTGAGAGGATAAGGGGGCTCACACCTTTTCCAAAGGTATTTACCCGAAAGTGAACGTAATAGAACGACTAGAGTACGGACTCGCTTACTACGAATCCGCAGCCCATCGCTTTAACCATCACACCGCGAGAACACCCACCAAATGTTTCTTTAGTAAGTGTGTATTTGTCTATACTTACTAAATAATAGTAAGTAATGAATCATTACTAACCTAAATATCGTTCGGTTTATCTGTCTTAAGTGAAGATCTACATACTTTTCTTGCAAAAAGGCATTTAATTTCTACACTGCAAGTCTATCGTACATGTTAGTTTTAATTCAAACCTGTTATTAATAATACAGAAAATATCTCGCTTGCCCTTTTGATTCATTTAGTATATAGACGTACAAAGTTGTCAAAATTTCTTAGACGAAGGTTGATTATTTTTATCATTAAGAGATGTCAGACTATTGTCTTCATCTCTATCGTTATTTTCCAAACTTTTTGGCCGATATGTCCTCCGGGCTTCTTCATGTGTTTACTGGCAGGAATACTTAACACTTGTACCCGGTTATGACTAACGGAATCAGAACAGTGGACCCCGTGGATTCAATAAAGGACGTAGTTCGAAGTTCCATGTTGGTTCCCGTGTTCGACAAACACCTGAAGAAGGCTGGAGGAAATATCGACCGAAACGTTGTGGAAATGACTATAAAGATGAAGACAATAGTCTGACATCTCTTAATGATAAAAATCATCAACCTTCGTCTAAGAAATTTTGACAACTATGTACGTCTATATACTAAATGAATCAAAAGGGCAAGCGAGATATTTTCTGTATTAATAATAACAGGTTTGAATTAAAACTAACATGTACGATAGACTTGCAGTGTAGAAATAGTTGTACTTGTCGAATTAACGTCGTTTTCCGACAAAATATAGCCTTTTATTTTAAGTAGACAAATTATGAAATACGTCATAGCATGATTATTAACAATTATGATTTTTCAAATATCTACTCTTTTACTTATATCATTTTCTTTAGAAAAAAAGGACTGTTTTCTGCAAACTTTCTATTTTATTTAAAAGATTAAAAAACATTAAATTTGTTGATCGAATTTGTAATAATCCATTTTCTCCTTTATCTATCTATCTATCTATCAGTGTGTGTGTGTGTGTGTGTGTGTGTACGTGTGTGTGTGTGTGTGTGTGTGTGTACGCACGTTTCAGTGATCGATCAAAGCTCAAATAAAATGACAGAGAAAACGTGGCTTCCGAGTGGTATGGACGATGACATCAGCTTCTTTCCTTCACAAGTCATCCTCGACACAAGCCCCCAACCCCGTGCAAAAAAGATCAAAATTGCATTGCTCAAGATGATGGACTGAAGCGATTCAATTATCGTTTAAGAAATTTGACTAAACAAGAAAATAACTGATGTATACGAGCGTTTATTTTTTTTCTTTTTGATTAGCTCAACTACGCACAGTATAAAATGACTAGTGTCAAATTCCAGGAAAAAATAGAACTCAAAATATTGCCGCTGTCAAGTTTCTAGAGTCTGAAAACCAAAATAAATGAATTAAATTTTATATAAAAGAATTGTTTTTATACAATTTTTTTCCCATAATATTTTTCTCAAAATCAGAGGCAAGAATTTGTTGTCTTTTTTTAAATACTAAGATCTTTCGAATATTCAAATGATGGCCGATTTTTGGAATGGAATTCCGTTCATATAACGTTATATATCACATCAATTGATCAAGTTTGAAAATCTATTATTCATTAATGACTAAAGTATTTTAAAGAATGTAGAAATAAACTATACATTAATCCCTATTAATTATATATATATGCACACACACACACACACACACACACACACACACACACATATATATATATATATATATATATGTGTGTGTGTGTGTGTGCCTGTGTGTATGTGTGTGTGTATGAAGAAAATAGAAAAAAAAGTAATTCACATGCGATGAATTATTATAATGGCAAAGTCAACGTTAAAACGTTTCGATTCTAAAAGACGTGCTTCAGGATTTTAAGATCATGAAGAATGCTGCTTGAACAGCAATGGATGCTTTATAAATAACATTTTTAAACATCTTAAAGTCCCGACGTAGGTTTAATAAAACCGAAACATATTTACGTTGACTTTCCCTTTAAATTTTAATAATTCGTCCCTTTTGGATTACTTTGTTTTACTATTTTCTTCATAATGTCGGATATATTTCCATTATTTACTCCCATATATATATATATATATATATATATATATATATATATATATATATAATTCCATGGAATTTAGACTGCAACTCCTGAGTTTCATAATTTTTTTTTTCAAAACAGCAATCATCAGGTAGTTAACACAATGAAATGAATCGAAAATCGAAAAAATAGAGTCGAAATCCATTGGGATTTTGTAGGAATCTTTACGCGTGATTAAAAGTGTGTGAGTGTGGGTTATATTTGCGTATTATTATGTGTGTGGGTGGCATATAGTGTACGTGTATGTAAAGGAACAAACGCCGTGCGTTGTTTTAACCGGATATAAAGTCGTCTGTGTATCTTATTTTTGCTATATTATTTAATTTTTTTATGTGTAGGTGACTAAAACTGAGGAACAAAACATCATCATTGCAGGTGGAGGGGAATAAATAAAGATTTGATTTGTAAGAGTATTTCAGCGGTTATAGTATCATCATCATCATCATGTCGTGCCGCCAGCACGGATATCCCTGACCCTCTCTCGCCACTTCTCCCTATTATTCATCGCCTCTGGCAGGTCTTCAGGGTTACATCCTGTGTCCTAACATAGCAGCTGTATGTAAGTCCGAGCTGGTCGTCCTGCTTTTGCTTGGCCATATGTAGGGGTTCATAGGAGTACATCACTTATGAGCTCGCCCTTGCTTCTCCAGCAGGGTCCTGCGTGTCTGGTTCGTCTAACTTGTATAGTTTTCGTGATGGGAGGCAAGCGGACGTATAGTTGGAGTGGGGTGTTGTCGCCAGGATTGTTCAATATTGCTCTCAACATTCTTGTGTAATTACCGTCTAGTTTCTTCTTCAGCCGTTTAGTTAGCGTCCTAGTAGTGCATCTATATAGCAGTATCGAGACAACCGCTGCCTGGAAAAAATTGCGTTTCATTTTATAGGTCAGGTCTGATTTCCATATGATCGAGAGCCTATCGATAGCTGTCCATGCTTTCGTTAGTCGTGTGTCGATGTCTTTTTCGGTTGATGAGACGCTACTTCCTAGGTAGGTGAATTTGTCTACTAGTTTCAGAGAGGCTCCGTCTAGTGTGGTAATGTTGCCTGTTTGGTAGTAACATATATATTCAGTTTTGTGTGCATTGACATGGAAGTCAATGCCGGCTGCGGCTCGTTCCAAACTATGCTGTAGTGTCTCTGCTTGATTAGGCGTAATTGCCAGTAACGCTAAGTCATCAGCGTAGTCGGCGTCGGTGATTGTTTTTGCGGGGTACCTTCTGCTTCTTTTCGTCGTCAGCTCGAATGTATGACAATATAATATTGTATAATGTTGGTATTAATAGTTCTATCGTACATATTGAGCACTCTTCATATTATATTGCACATGGTTTGACACAAACCCACAAAGTGAATTAGTGACATCTAACTCTATTATAATATATATATATATATATATATATATATATATATAGTATTATTCAGTCCAGTGAAACCAGAGTTGGGAGTAATTCCTTCGGGACAAGAAAATCATTCAGGAGCTGAACATTTAAATTTTCCTGGTGGAGAGCTCACACTAGGAAAAAATATGTAGCTATATAAATGGTATCGAAATTAATATAAGCATTAATATTTCTCTTAAAAGTTAATTATCGAACTTAACATGAAAAGAAAATAAATTAAACAAATAAATAAAAAAAGTTAAATTACCGTAATTATAACTGACGGAAGAAATTTGAAAATAAAATAAATAGGTAAATAAAAAAGCGGAAATTCAATAAAACGAGGAGGTAACTCCTTAATCTCTTCCCCCTCCCCCTTCACGTGTCTATTCTGTTTTATTCATCCGTTGGATCTGAAGAAATCCTGTTATATTTTTCTTTGTGTTTTTGGTTTACACCAGAAACTGAAAAGCAGGATGGAAATAAATTTATAATCCTAAATTAACCGGTCTTTGGTTTTTTCTTAAAGATATATAGATATATATATATATAGTCATCCACAGACAGATTGTTTCGTTCTCTCAGAACTCATCAGTGTGGCTAGACATACTAGCTTCCCGTAGCTGGGATCGAAACCCGGTTGACTCAAACGCCAATCCAAGACTCTATCCCTCAGCCACGAGGAACCAGTAGCAGCGAAGTAAATTTTAAACGGTTATGAATCACAATTACTATTGTTTACATACATCCACTTAACGGCTACCGAGAGCTCAATTAATTTATGAAGAGCCTTGCAATAAACGCTAATGGCAATGCAATTACTTCATTCGCTAGAGAACTCAACCCTACGGGGGTAGGGGAGTATATATATATGTATATATATATATATACAACCCTACGGGGGTAGGGGAGTATATATATATATATGTATATATATATATATAGAGAGAGAGAGTTTATTAGCACAATATGTATATCTAATTGAAAAAGTACAGCAGTTAAATTTTGCCGTATGTCTTAAATAAAACACAGCAAGAAGAAATGCTTTTTCCGCAAATAAACCATACGTCAAAAAAATACATCAAAACACGCACACAACAACACACGAATATATATATATATATTCGTTATATGATCCAAGGAAGAATTCCAAGGTGTAGTAGTAGCCAGTACGAAACCTCAGTATTTGATGTATAATTAATTTGGGATTAACGATCCATCAATAATCCACGTGTACATCTAAAAAAATCTTTTACTTAAAGATAAAAGAAAAAATTCACTTTCTTTGTATCATTATAATTTTATTTCAGGCTCCTACTGATTCTTTTAAGTTCCATTTCTAACTGAAAATTCTTATAGAAAACATCTTCGGATGTTATATTTAAAATTCTAATTAGATCATATTATATATATATATATATATAGGACCTATGGGACTGTTAATAACTGTACTACTTATAATATCATAGTTCTTTTTGTTTCAGATTTGAAAATAATATACTATAGCAACTATTAATCCTCGTCCACAATGGACAAGAGAGGAACACATTTTGTCTAATTACTTATTTGGAAACAAAATCATTCAAAAATGTCTCAAATTAGATTCAATCCATTGATTTGATAATGATTTATTACTGACCAAGGAACTCAAAAAAAAGATCGCACATCCTGGAAGTTGATATAAAAAAAATTAAAGAAAAAATATTGATTTGATCTCACAAACACAGAGGACGTATTTTTGTTTACAGGGTGTGTTCCATATCAATGCCATGGCACTTGTTTTAGTAATAAATCATTATCCTATAAATGGGTTGTATCTATTTCAATATATATATATATATATATATATATATAGAATTAACTTAAATCGCTAGTCGAAAATCTTCTACTAAAGTTTCACCTTAACGGATCATCAGGAAGTTTAATCTCGACTATTCTAAGGAGAAATTGCTTTGCCTTTATTCACCAAAAACCTCCACCTATCCTAGAATTTGCATATTAAAACAGGGTTTTTTGGGTTTTTTTCTGGTACCGTGAATTTTGGTAGATAGTAGATTAGTAAATATATATATATATATATATATATATATATATATATATTTCTATATATCGTCGGACAAAAACTCTCCCACATTTTTAACTGTGTCCTATATGATGCAAGTTTACTTAAGTAAGTGGCAATAGAAGTTTTATCGAGACAAATGCTAAGCTTGTTCTGGCAATATTTTTTAAAGCCTGACAAAAATATCAAATAAAGCACAAGTTATGTCTTGCGATATTTCTGCCACTTTTTGGCGCATAGCATCCTTTAATTCTTCCAGATAGCATTCTTTTAATCGATGAACCTTTAGTTCGGAAACTTTCATTCTATATCTATATCAATTGTCTATCCAGAATATATGATTTTAAATAAAAAAATAACTGAGCAGAGAAAATGTTGTATATTGACCTACGACCCGGCCGGGCTGTCAAAATAGGAAATGTACCTATGTAAATAACACGTGCATCCGGTCGAGGAATATTAGAATATAACTTTGATCGTCGACGGGTTGAATGAGTGCGATTTGTGACGCCCACAAGAAGAAGGTGGACGTCCAACTATTATATAACTCAGTACACAGGAAATTCAGTCAGTTGGGGATCAGACGAGTTGGAGAAGATGCGATAGAGAAAGCCAGCACCCAGCAGAGTGGGCCCTCAGGCCCCTGATTGAGCAGTTGCAGTTAGAGGTCAGATTAGTTGGGGATCAGACGAATTGGAGAGAAGATTCTGTATTGAGGAACATGTCCCTGGGAGGCTGGGCCCCCAGGCCTCCGGTTGAGCAGCCCAGGAGAATGGGAAAGAAACGCAGTTATGGCCATAAGAGTGGGGGTCAATATGTTGCAGTTCCGATCGGTCTCTAACTCCCTCTCACACACAACCCTTTTCAATAAAGTGAGAGGTATATTTTTTCTAAGAACTGTGTCGCTCGTCTTTATTGTGTCGTCGTTATGATTCTGCATGCATATGTGTTTATATAGTTGGTCATGGCTATACAACAAAAACTTCTTGTGTCGCAATTACAGATTCATCAGTCTTAACAACTATTTCAACAGCAAAACAGGGAGTATACTGGTTCGAGTTTAGACGGAAACTGATCGTGTCTGAAAAAAAATTAAAACAATAAACTAAAAGGAGCTACCAGTGTATCATAATGGTACCAAATCAACATAATGTTTTATAATTCTTCTTTTCATCATATCTTCTTATCTAACGTTGTCTGCTCGTCTAACTCTGCAGACCCTCTTGTCATCAGCATGGGTGTTCTTTTGGTTAACTTGGGTTCGTCTTGGTCTCAACTCCAGATTTTAATAAATGAAGACAACTTCATTTTTTAAACGTCTTTATTTCCCTCCTATCCCATACAGCAACGTAGCTGGATAATTAGTCATTCCAAGCACCATTCTATTTTCTTCAGTGCCTGCTGATAATCTGAAATACCCTATCTCACTTCCTGTTCTCACGACCAACCAGATAACTGCTAGAAGGTTCAGCAATGGGTCAAGCTCTATCAATCACAACATGTTTTTATATAACTCTTTAAATTAAGGAATTACCAATTACATTTTTGTATTCAAATATTTATAATACCTTACCAAATGAATAGGCACCCTATTGTTTATGTAACACTTGCCTATGTTTATTTGTACCTCATAGGAGTGATACTTATAATTGCTGAACCTTATATATATATATATATATAATCATACAGAGAGAGACAGAGAGAGAGAGAGAAAAAAAAAAAAAGAAGAAGAAGAAGAAGAAGAAGAAGAAGAAGAAGAAGAAGAAGAAGAAGAAGAAGAAGAAGAAGAAGAAGCTATAAAATCTGACGGCTTGAATGTTCGTGAAAAGTTCATATTTATCATTACTCGTTTACGTTTAAGAGCAACAATATCATTTTTTACGTTGAAATCTGAAAAAAAAACCGTATATGATACACGCCAATACTAAATATAAAAAAGAGAAAATTGCAAAAAGACTACAACCTTATCAAATACTTCATCTTATTCATAAACTACTAACATTATAAATAATGATATAAAGAACCTAAGCATTCATTTGATCTAAATTTCATTCACCACCATCCATATCTTCATTAATGAACCGAAAAATTAAACTTCAAATTTCTCTGAAAAGAGAAATATACATAATCCAATTAACAACATCTGAAGAAGTTCATGCAAGAGAAAGACTATGATATAAAAAAGACATATTAACGAACATAGAAGAGCGATAAAAATAGGCGATAATCAAGGTGTTTTAGTCACGAATCAGTACAAATACAATTTCTCAGTCTCATAATCACTCGAATCAAACTATGTAAACATGAAAAATGCCGCAGAAACAAAATTGAGACAGCTGCTAACTCACATTTAAAAAAACATAACACAGACAAAAGTTTTGTATATCTTTTTTAATAAAAATAGATTGCCCAGTCGGCTCAAGCTGTACAATACAGACTGCTTCTCTGCAAAGCGTTACGACTCCCCCAATGAGTGTCCTAGGTAGGGCACTAAACAATCTGATGGTGAGGTTCCTGTGATGCTAGAGCTTTGGGGAATGTGGAGTACCCCTTCATTGCCATCGCTCCCAGGTCCACTCTGGCCCGGAGTGGTAGTATTTGGTAAGGGTCCGATCTATGGGTTTAATGAAACTAATCTGCGTATTTATTCTTTACTAAGCTCGATCTCGTTTTAAGAATCTTAGGCGCCAAATGATCAACTCTACTCTGCTAAGCAAATATTGCAGAGAGAAAGCACCTTAGGATCAGGCTGTTTGTACCACAGCACCCATCGAGTGCCAAAGCCAGATGCACCCCGGAAAACTTGGGATTAGAAGCACGGTTAACTTCTTATGCGACAAATCCGTTTGCGTCGTTTGATCAATGTACAACAAGACGCTTGGGCCCTTGATGAGATTGTGGACAAACTTTTTTTTGGCAGAATTGGAGAAGCTGACCCTGCAAGATGGACAACTACCAGAACCATGGATGGTGTGTGGTTTTGTCTCAGGACAGCTAGCTTTTCGGGCATTTGCCCGGTCAGCTTTGGCTGCAGAATACACCAACTGCCTCTCTGCAGAGGAATAAGACTTCCCCAAAACGTTTCTTGAGGTCCCAGTAATCCTGGAGCTTTGGGGAATGTGGAGTACTCCTTTATTGCCATTGCTTCCAGGTCGACTCTTGCTCGGGGTGATAGCACCTGATAGGTTCCTATCTATGTGTCAAATAGAACTAAACTCTGTGCTTAGGCTAAAATAAATTGTTTGAAACAGAACTGTTTATACGTAGATAAATAGATTTGGTATTAAATAAACTACAATAGTTGATGTGCCCTAAAACCAAACCAAACTATTTCGGGCATCATTTAAAGTTGATGACATGACTTTGAGTTAAGTGCTATCCATGGCTCGTGACATCATGTCAAACGAAGGGGAGTCTGAGCAGATAATCATTGTGGGCAATTGGCCCGTGAAGAACGATCAAAATTCAACTCCTGTAACAAGTCATTGTGAAAATAGCACCTGCTGCAAGTGTCAAGGGCCAAATCATTTTACGAAAGACAGTTTTACTTTTTTTGCTATCTTTATTTCAATGGAATATTGAGCTTCGTTGGCTATTTAATGGCAACACCTTCTTTGTAAAAGAACAGCAGTGAGGAGATAGGAGGTTTATGCCTTTCCTAAGTGTATTATTTCAAAAATATACGTAATAGCGTGAATGGAGTTCGAACTCACTTACTACGATGTTGCAGACAAGCACGTTATACTCTACACTACGCAGAATCCTGCCAGGGTGGGATTCCCTGCATTCAAGGATCCAGAAAACGGAATGAGAGATACGATGTCAGAACCTGTTTCTTTATTCTACAAGCCATGAAGGAGGCACTCCCTGTAAGTGTTGTCGCAGGAAATGGACACGTCGACACTAGTTAAAATCCAGGACAAGACTGATTGCATTTCTCTTAGCACTAATACCCTTGGGAAAGGTATGAATCCAATTATTCTCCCCCCAGCTATGGGTCAATAGTAGGACAGACTAGGTTTTTCAGCCTTGGTGAGGCAACTAGTCTAGGAGATGGAAAACTCTGAATTCAAACCTGTTAAACCCCGCTTAAAATTGACCTTGTGTCATATCATGTCAGAGCGGAGGGGTTGGTAGGTATAGTACTATTTACCAACCCCTCCGCTCGGGCAGGATATGACACAAGGTCAATTTTCAAGCGGAGTTTAACAGGTTTGAATTCAGAGTTTTCCTACTCCTAGACTAGTTGCCTCACCAAGGCTGAAGAACCTAGTCCGTCCTACTATTTACCCATAGCTGGAGGGAGAATAAGGGGGTTCATACCTTTCCCAAGGGTATTTGCCCGAAAGTGAACGTAATAGCGCGACTGGAGTACGAACTCGCGAACTACGATTCCGCAGTTCATCGCTTTAACCATTATACCACGAGGACACCCCTTACACCACGAGTAAGTGTTGTGCCCTCTGAAGAGATAAAACGTATCACTCGGGAAGATTGTTCTCGTTGACTTTCTAACTTATAAATTTGTCGTCAAAGAAACAGACGGTAGAAGGACGCGCTGATCGTCGGCGGAAAGCTTCGCAGAAGCCGAGGAACTGTCAGCGTTAGACTTTGAGTAGAAAACTGTAAACCAGTAAAAATCAATGTTTTGTCTTGGAGAGCGAATAGCTGAAGTTCAACCAACCCCTCGAAGTAGGTATAATTGGTAAGCTAGGCAGAGTTTGAATTAGCATATTGGTCAAGTTAGATTTCCCTATTTGTGCGGTCATGAACATCACCGAGCCCGATTAGCGTAGAGTTCAAGCAACACACTAAGATCAGGACAGTATCATGGAAGTATTCAGAAAGATAACCACTGGAGCATCTAAAAAATGGATATACACAAATACCCCATGTCAGAGCAGGCCAAAAGCAAGTACCAATGTGAATTACTGATAAAGTTGGAAAATGGTGGTCTGATAGTAAGAAGAATTTAGTCTCTTACTGTGCTTAATCCCATTAATGAAATTAATGGATACGTTGATGCATATACGTTTCAAGCCGATGTTTGTGCAGAAAAATTGAGAGAATGAAGGAGGAAAGGCTCCAATGAATCATGCTCAATCTACGGAAGGCCAACTTGCAATTACATGTGCTTCAATTGCTCTGGCAATTTAAATCTGTCAATAACAAAAGGCAGGGATACTGCTTGACAAGGATCGGCTCTGGGATTAATGTTGTACCAGCTGTCACGAAAGTCATTGTAGATACCGTACAGGCAAAAGATCAGTTTAACACAGACCATTTCAGTTTAAATTCATGGTATATCATCATCATCTCATCATCTTGTCGTGCCATCAGCACGGACATCCCTGACCCTCTCTCGCCTCCCCTACCTATCGTTTATCTCTTCCAGCAGGTCATCAGGGCTACACCCTGTATCCTCAAAGAGCTGCTGTATGCAGTTCGACCTGGTCGCCCTGCTTTAGCTCCGCCATATGAAGGGGTCCATAGGAGTACATCACTTATGAGCTCAAAGGAATATTTCGCTAATTCTGGGCCCACATGCAAAGATTCGAAACGATTGGAAAATAATGCTCACGTACTTGGTCTGGCAAACTTTGAAGAGCTGGACACAATTTATCAAAAATGTCGAAATACCAAAAGGCTCTGGAACTGTGAAAAGTTTTTTTTTCCATGCCTGAAAATATTTAGGAACTTTTCCTGCTTGTAGATTGCACTCAGTTGCGATTTCCTACATTAAAAACAGAGTTAATGCGATCACATCAGATTGGGATGATGACGTAATAGACACCCATCTTAAGAACAGGATCATGGACGTTGTCACCAGGGTAAAATAGGACAACCCTGCACGACGTCAGGAGTCTGTTGACGGGCACAAAGTTAAACTTTGAGGTCAACGCAAACTCTCGAGTAAGATAAATTAAATAGGGACTTAGTAAGAAATGCATCTTGGCTGAGCCAAAAGAATGACGTTCAGAATAGAAACGTAGCAAAAATAGACGTTGTTCTTCAGGGTGTCAAAGGCAGGCAACAGAACTACACTTGTTCACGGACTCTGCATGTATTTATGGATAGATATCGAAAATTCACCGGAAGAGCCAGAGAACAAAAGCAAGATACACATTCGGAGTTGGATTACTAACATGGAAAATTCAGTCATTGATTTTATCTCCTCTATGGACATAGGACTCATTCAATCAAACCAGAAACGATAGGATAAGCTGAGAAAAAAAATGCCACAAACATGATTGAAAGCAATAAGGAAAGAGACGAGACCCGTGAAAGTTGTCTATGCGACATCAGTGAGCAAGTGCAACTCCGACCAGTTAAGGTTGGTATATAATCAAAGTGAACATTCCAGCATTAGACTGACCCTTTACAAAACGGATCGATCTTGTGGTGCCAAAAGCAGTAGTTAGAACAGTAATCAGTGAGTGCTAAGAATGTTAGTCCTTAGACCCATCGCCGGGATGATGGTCAAGAGAAAACTAGAATGCTAGTGATGCATGAACTCGCTTGCAGACGGACATTATTCATCGCGATGAATGACATTACATGACGCTAAAAGATTGTGGTCCGACTCGATTCCCTATTTGGAGACAACTACGTCGGAAAAAACTAATTTCATCAGGTTTTTAGGACTTTTCACAGTACTGGTTGGTTGGTTGTCTGTTTTGTTTTACGGCGTATCAACCCTTTTCGGGTCATTTAAAGCCGAAGTTAATAACCAATTCAATTTAGCATAAGTACAATTTTTTTTTATAAACAGTGAAATGTCAAAACGGTTAAGTTAAATGTGAAAATAGTTCTATTTCAAACAATTCAGTTTAGAATAAATACACTGTTTAGTTCTATTTGACCCAGAGATAGGACCCTGTAAGGTGTAACCACTCTGAGCCAGAGTCGACCTGGGAGTGAAGGCAATGAATGGGTACTCCGTATTCCCCAAAGCTTCAGCATTACTGGAACCTCGTCATCACATTGTTTAGTGTCATATCCACTCGTTGTGGGTGGGTATTACCCCTCTGCAAAGAATCAGTCGGTGTTTTCTATAGTCCCAGTGGACCGGGCAATTTTTAGTATTCTTGCTAATCTCAACTATGCTTTGATTATGATGGTCATCATTCTTTATCTGATTTCCAAATCCTCCAGTACTAAAACTGGTTTCATAGTCTACGTCATTCTCGACAATTGTTTTTTTTTTTTAGTTCTCAAGCAAGGTTCTCAAACGTTTGTTTATGTTTTCGTTTTCTTTTAATTTCACTCTGAGATTCAGTGGAACGGGAAAATCCACAAGACGAAAAGTTATCTTTTTAAAATTTATTAACACTATGTGTGATCTTCTTGCTGGATAATACTGACCCGTTTCTATCTAAAAATCTCGGACAATATTATGCTTTTCATTATCTAGGATTAAAAATGGTTTATGCGTACACTATTTGGTAATATGATAAAATGTGAATCTCTTGTCCAATTCTCAGTAGAAAACCATTCTTACTCAGTCAAGCCTTCTCTTGTAAATCTTATATTATTTTATGGCATTCGCTTATTATATGATTAACAGTTTCATCTCATTCCTCAAATAATCTAGGGGATGTCCTCGTGGTGTAAAGCGATGGACTGTGGAATCGTAGTAGGCGAGTTCGTATTCCAGTCATGCTATTACGTTCACTTTGGGGCAAATACCCATGGGAAAGGTATGGACCCCCTTATCCACCCAGCTATGGGTTAAATAGTACCACTACTGTTCTTCTAGGAGAATGGCTTCGGCATTAAATAACCTAAAAAGAGTTGATATGCCATTAAACAAAGAAACCAAACCAAACAAGTAACCTACCCTTGCTATTCAATTGCATCTTATCAATTTTCGCCTTAATCTTATCGGTTCTTATGGCAATGATTTGTGTCGTTATTTAAAAAACTTCGATTTCTTATTTGATGGGTCCATTTCTTAGCCACGTCCCGGTTTTCTTATATACTCTCTCCCCAGTTTGTTGAATGAAGTGCACATATATTTGTTTTTCTTCCTATTTCTGTTTTTTCAATTTTGTTTGTTTTCTTCGTTGTATTATTTAACCATTACTAGCAGATCTAATTAGTTTTTCTTTGCTTTTTCGATGTATTCCACGATTGCTTGTATTGATGCTTCTATAAAATCCACAATGTTTGTTGGTTGGTTGGGTTTTATGCCATATCAACCTTTGTATGTTATTTAACGCCAAATCCATCTCTATGCAAATTGTTCTATTTCATACAATTCAGTTTAGCACTAGTACACAGATTAATTGTCAAAAACATTTTTTCAACCTATTCAGTTTATTCAAACAGTTCTAATTCACTTAATTCAGTTTAATATAAATTTGGATTTTAAAACACACAGTTAAATCAGAACATTTCTACATTAAACATTAAAGTTTAGCCTTAGCACAGTTCCATTTCAAACAATTCAGTTTAGCATAAGTACGCACTTTAGTTCTATTTAACCCATAGATAGGACCCTTATCAGATACTACCACTCCGGGTCAGAGTGGACCTGGCAGCGATGGCAATGAAGGGGTACTCCGCATTCCCCAAAGCTCCAGCATTACTGGACCCTCACTATCAGATTGTTTCGTGTCATACCCAGGACGTTCACTGATGTGAAATTAACCCCTCTGCAGAGAAGCAGTCGGTGTATTCTATAGTCCCAGCCGACAGTGTAAATCCACAATGTTATCAACTTCCTCCTTCTTTTCATGACACATTATTTATATATATATATATATATATATATATATATATATATATATATATATATATATATACTAGTTTAGGTAAATGTACAAAGCCCTAGTTTCATAATTTTAAAGAAAGTATGCTTGAAATATAGAAAATACATGAATGTACCATGTATGAATGGACACTGACACATCCAGATATATGTAAGTTTGCTATAGAAGTAAAAAGTCCCTCAGTTTTAAAGGAAGTATTCATTTAAAACTATAGAAAATAAAGATTTTTAAAAATTAATGTTACTGACTGTCCTCTTAATTTTGCCTCTTATTTCTCTCTATATGGCTGTCTCACATTGAACTGTTCTATTTGCTATTGGCTATGAAAGCAAAGGCGTCCAAAATCTTTTCTTTTGTCCTCATCTGTTTATTTATTTTCTATTTTCGTTTTGGTAAACGATCCTCGGTGTTTTTCTCCGGTCAAAAATATGGAAATACCACGCCACGCCATCTTGTGTTCATCTCACGTGATCTTCGTCAAGATAATTAACTTTCTATATTGGGATGCACCCGCTGTTTTTACCCAACCCTGTAAATTTTCTATTTGTGACTTTTCCCTTCTTTTGTCCGATACGTTTTTTTCCCCTTCTTCTTCTCTCAATTTTTTGTTTGTTGTTTTAAGTTTTTGTAATTGTTTTTTTTTTGTTTTTTGCTTTTCCATCTGTCATATTTTCTTTTTCTTTTGCTTTTGTTTATTTTTTTCTTGATTCCATTTTTCCTTTCTCTCTTTTTTGTTTTTTTTTTCTTCTTTTTTCTCTTCATATAATTTCTTCTCTGTCTATTATTAATTATACCTTTTTCTTTCTTTCTCTTTATTTCTGCTTTTTTCTTTTCCGTTTTTAATTATTTCTCTCTTTCTACCTTCATGCTTTTGTTCCATTCTAAATATTGTTATATTATTGCCACAGATAATGATAATGAAGAAAACAGAAGAACTTGTGGAACAGTTTTCATTACAACTAGGAACGAAAAGTAAAAATAAGGTAAGCAGAGAAGAAGGAAATCAAAGAAAATGAACAACGAGTATGTTTAAGAAGAACAGACAACCAAAATAATGATAATAATAATAATGATAATAATTATTACTAATAATAATAATAATAATAATAGCGCATAAAGAGTACAAGAGAAGATAAGGCTAGGTTGGGAAGGTGATCCTCTGGAATTGTGGAAAAAATTCAAATTTGACCGTACTACCAAACGGTATATGCACACACCAGAATCCGTCTTGGAGAATGAGATACACAGCATTCTTAGGCATTTTGAAATACAAACAGATCTCCCAATCATTGACAGAAAACCAAACCCTGAGATAGTAACAAAAAACAAAGAACCTTGCCGTTCTGGCAGACCACTGAGTAAAACTCAAAGAAAACGAAAAGAGAAATATTTACTTGAATCTTGCAAGAGTACGAGACCAAAGCTATGGAACATGAAGATGATTGTGATAATAATAATAGTTGGCGCGCTTGTAACTAACCCGAAAGTCTTGATGAAGAGCCTTGAAGAGTTGGACATCGGAGGACGAGCCGAGGCCATCAAAATGACAACGTTGATGAAATCGGCCAGAATATTGAGAAGAGTCCAAGAGACGTGACACTGTCACTCAGACAACTGTAAAAGATAAGCAGTTAATGCTGGAGTGAAAAACTCTCGAAGAAGTGAATTATAATAAAAAAAAAGAAACTGCCGAATAATGAACTTTGCCGTCCACCGAGAAAACAATCAAAGAACACAAAAAAGAAGGTACAAGTATCGGATCTTGCCAGAAAACTGGAAAAAAGCTATTGAACAAGAAGGTTACGGTGATACCATTTGTAATACGTGCGATCGGAACGATCCCTCACAGTTTGAGAAAGGGACTGGAAGAGATAGAAATCAGAGGATTAGCTGAGATTATCCAAACTACAGCACTACTGAGATCAGCCAGAATAGTAAGAAGACTCCTGGAGACTGGAGGAGACTTGCTGTCATTCAGACTCCAGTGAAAGACTATCACATAAGGCTGCCGTGAAAATCTCAAGAAAATCTTTTTTCGCGCGTCTCAATTTCTTGGATTGATTCTGATTTGAACATATAACATTAGTCAGCATCGTAAAATCTTAATCTCTGGTACAATTCACAGTTTGTCACCTTTCCAACCAAACCTTTACTACTCGTGTATTCCTTTTGAGTCATTTTGCTTCATTCGCTTATTTTGTGATTAAGTGTTTGATCTCTGAATAAAAAATATCAAGGGGTTGTCCCCGGGGTGTAATGGTTAAAGAACTGGACAGCGGAATCGTAAAATGCGAGTTCAAACTCTAGTCGCGTAATTACGTTCACTTTTGGAAAATATCCTTAGAAAAGGAGTAAAACCACTAATCCTCCCATCTATGGGTTAAATCGTACCTACTGTCTTTCTAAAAAAAATAGGATGGATTTGGCATTAGATAAACCGAGAAGGTTGATATGTCATTAAATAATAAACAAACAAAATATCAAGTGAAGGTAATGTGGTGAAAATTGAAATAGTTAATTATGATAATGAAATGCAGCAAACATTCGAGAAAGTTATGAAGAAATAGGCACAATGAGATGGAGAATTTTTTCTTCTGTTAATTAAAGAAAACGGGAACATTACTTGGATATTGCAAGAACTAACAGTAGAACATGAAGGTAACGTTTATTCTAATTGTAGTTTGTCTGTTTGGAATGGTCCCAAAGGTCTTGGAAAAGAGACATGAGGTAATGGAAATCAGAGAAAGACAAAAAAAAAAGACCGTCAAAACCACTTCATTGTTAGGGTCATGCTATTGTCCCCTTTTATATATTATTATGTTATTACCAAAGATAATGATGACGAAGAAGACATGGGAGAAGAAAAAAGAAACGAAGAGATTTCATTTTCACTACAAATAAGTAGTAAAGGAAAAAAGTCAGAGAAGAGAGAGAAGAAAAACATAGAAATAAAGAACACGTTTGTCTAGTAACAACTAGTATCCAGAAATACGTTTTAAATAATAATAATAATAATAATAATAAAGAAGAAGAAGAAGAAGAAGAAGAAGAAGAAGAAGAAGAAGAAGAAACAGTGATACAAATTGTAATTGGTGCTGTCGGTACAGTCACCAAAGGATTGATAAAGGATCTGGTGTAATTGTTGAGGTGCCCATGGTGTAATTGTTATCGTCGTAGGAAATGAACACAGTGACACGAGTTCAAAACCTGGACGAGACTGATTGCATTTCACATAGCACTAATACCCTTAGGAAAGTTATGTATCCAAATATTCTCTCTCCAGCTATGGGTAAATAGTAGGGCAGACTAGGTTCTTCAGCCTTGGTCAGGCAACTAGTCTAGGATAAGGAAAACTCTGAATTCAAACCTGTTAAACCCCGCTTAAAAATTGACCTTGTGTCATATACTGCCCGAGCGGAGGGGTTGGTAAATATGATCATCGTTGGATATGCACACTGATAGCCGAGTTCAAATCCTGGACGAAGTATACATTGCGCGTAGCACTAATAACCAAAGGAAGTCATGAATCTACCGATTCTTACTCCCATTATGAGTAAATAAAAGAACAGATTGGGCTATTTATACTTGGTAAGGCCATCAATCTAAAAGAAGGAAACTCTGTATTCAAGTATTTTAAACAGGTTAAATTCCAAAAATTGACCCCTTGCCATTTCTTGCTTGTTTGGAGGGGTTGGTATATATATATAAATTGTGATTAAGTTGGTCCACCGTGGTCGACGATGACCTGAAGGCTCCTTTTTAAATTACTACTACACCAAGGTGTTGGGTATGGTGCTACTCTTTGCCTTGGATTATTCCATTTACCGTTTATCTGTACCTTATAATGTTAAGAGTGAAAGAGGAATCAAGTACTTTTTAAAAAGTTTTTATGACCTAACTTAGTATTGAAGCCCGATCTCCCGGGCTATTGACGAAGACTCCAATGGGCGGATACATATATATATATACATATATATGACCTGGCCATTGCTCTAATGAGTAGAGCTTTCCGCAATGGTCCGGGAGACCAGGGTTCAGTACAATGGCGAGTTATACCAAAGACTCAAAAATGGTACTTGATGCCGCCTTGCTTGATACTCAGCGTAATACTCAAATCCTGGACGAGACTGATTGCATTTCACATAGCACTAATACCCTTGGGAAAGGTATGAATCCAAATATTCTCTCTCCAGCTATGGGTAAATAGTAGGACAGACTAGGTTCTTCAGCCTTGGTAAGGCAACTAGTCTAGGAGAAGGAAAACTCTGAATTAAAACCTGTTAAACTCCGCTTAAAAAATTGACCTTGTGTCATATCCTTCCCGAGCGGAGGGGTTGGAAAATAGGATAAAGGATCTGGATGACTTAGAAATAAGTCAAGGGAAGACAATCCAAACCACAGCATTGTTGAGACTGGCCAGTACACTGAGAAGAGTTCTGGACACTCTGGAAGACTTGCTGTCAATCATACTACTGTGAAAGACCATCAACAAACGCTGGTGTGATCAAATCGCTATAATAACAATAACAAAGAGGTAACGAAAACTATGGAACACGAATGTGACAGTGATACCTATTGTAATTGGTGC
This sequence comes from Sepioteuthis lessoniana, assembly GCA_963585895.1. Lineage (NCBI taxonomy): Eukaryota > Metazoa > Mollusca > Cephalopoda > Myopsida > Loliginidae > Sepioteuthis > Sepioteuthis lessoniana. The sequence goes on along the minus strand of CAUZXS010001737.1, from coordinate 65,177 downwards.
TCTCAGTACAGTGACCGACGGATTTATAAAGAGACTGGAGCACTTGGAAAAAGAGGGTTAGTAGAAATCATTCAGAGTATATCATTATTCAGATCAGCCAGAATACTGAGAAAAATCATGGAGACATGAGGAAACTTGCTGAAACTTACTATGAGAAACCATTGGCTAAAGTTGGGGCGAAAATCTCTCAAAAGAGTAAAATAATAATAATAATAAAAGAGAACATAGACTTTGCCTTACTTGTTGACCACAGAGTAAAAATAAAAGAAAGCGAAAACAGAGATAAGTGCCAAGACCTTGCCTGGGAACTAAAAAGAACTCCGGAATACGAAGGCAACAGTGATACCAATTTTCATAGCTGCGCTCGAAATAGTAACTATATGTTTGGTAAAGTGAATAGAAGACCGAGAAGTCAGAGGAGAACTCAAGACAATCCAGACGAAAGCATCGTTATGAATGGCCACAATAATGAGAAGATTCCAACAGACTAAAGAATACTTGCTATTACCCACACTCCAGTGAAAAACTATCAGCTTACGATGGTAAGAAAACTCTGAAAGTAGTAAAATAATATCAATGATAATTATTATAAGACCCTCAAGAAGAACCCCGCCCCCCAAAAAATAGACCCATAACGTGACTACCGATGATTAAGAAAATACTAACGGGACAAATTTGTGAAGATTTACTACTCGTTAATAAGCTGCAGTCTGTTCCTTGAGTAAGAGAATGGAAGCAGGAAAGGATTCAGAGTGATAGGTTATCTCTTATACGGTGATCAACACATCCTCAACGAAAGTAAAACGAGATCTAAAACTCTGGCTATTGACAACCAAAATTCTTACGATATGATCCCCCAAATCTTGGTAATACACTGTCTCAAAATGTACAAGATATTCGATAAAGTCATAAAGTATCGAGAGACAAAATCCGGAAAAACTGGTGTGTGGAATCGGTAGCAAGAGGAAAAAAATCAGTTGAGGTAAAAAAAAAACAACCTTGAGTGCTCTATCACCATTTGTTATATGATGCCACTCAATCGCATATTGCCCAGTCGGTTGGGGCTGTAGAATACACTGACTGCACCTCTGCAGAGGGGTAAGACCCCCCACAACAAGTGTCCTGGATCCGACACTAAACAATCTGATGGTGAGGTTCCAGTAATGCTGGAGCTTTGGGGAATGCAGAGTACCCCTTTATTGCCATCGCTCCCTGGTCCACTCTGGCCCGGCGTGGTAGCACCTGATAAGGGTCCTATCTATGGGATAAATAGAACTAACAGCATACTTATGCTAAACTGAATTGAGTAAACTGAATAGCTTGAAATAGAAATGTTTTTGAAAATTAAACCGTAATTACATTTAAACTGCATGTTTATGCTTAACTGAATTATTAGAAATAGATCTGTTTTCGACATTAAAACTGTATTTACACTTAACTGAAGTGTTATATATAACTGCTTGAATAGTTTGAAATAGAAATACTTTTGACAATTAAACTGTGTACACATGCCAAACTGAATTGTTTTAAATAGAACAGATTATTTACATAAAAATGGATTTGGCGTTAAATAACCTACAAAGGTTGATATGCCATAAAACCCACCAAACCAACCAATCAATCACATACTCAGGAAATGCGTGGAAGGATTGACACTTAGCAAATAGCAAGAAAATATCAGTCACCAAATAAACATAGACGATATGAAACTGTTTGCCAAAAATGAAAAAGAATTGGAAACTCACATGCAGGCAGAGAGAATATACAGTCAGGATATAGGAATGGAACTTGGCATTGAACCGTGTGTTATGCTAATAATGAGATGCCGGAAACGACACATGACGGAGGAAATAGAACTACCAAACCAAAACAAAACCAGAAGGCGAACAGAAAAAGAAACTTGCAAATTCTCGGGATTATTGGAAGGCGACAGCATCTAACAGGTGGAGGTAAAAGAAAAAAAAAACATATAAAAAAAGGATCTCAGGAGAAAGAGAAAGCTACTTACGGAGGAAAACTGATTTCAGTCATCAAGACAATGAAGACACCAGGCTGATTAACAGAACAGAAATAACTAGAAAACAGAAATGGGTAGAAAAACAACTGTATGAATATTTCAAGTGATAAACAAACGAAATCTCATACAAGAAAACATAGATATGGCTAAAAAAGGGAAACCCAAAAAAAGAAAATAAATCACGTTATCATAGACGCACAAAACAATTTCATAAGAACAAAATGTATCAAAACAAGAAAGAATAAGGCACAGCAAAAATAGCAAATGTAGGATATGTGGTGATTGAGACGAAACGATCAATCACATAATAAGCGTGTACTGCATATTAACCCAAAGGATTATAAAACTAGACAAGATTGGGTGAGGCAGGTGATCCTCTGGGAATTGGGCAAGTAGTTTGAATTTGAACATACTACTATATGGTATAGGCACAACCCGTAGTCTGTCCTAGAGAATGAGACACACAAACTCCTCTGGGATTTTGAGATACAAACGGATCACCAAATCTTGGCCAGACAACCTGACCTAATGCTAGTCAGCAAAAAAAACAAAAAAAAAAAGAAAAAAAAACAAAGAAAACCAGCCGAATAGTAGAATTTACCGTTCCGGCTGAGCATAGGACAAAAGGGGAGGGAAGTGAAAAGAAAGAATAGTACCAAGACCTTGCTAGAGATCTGAAACAGAGTATTGAATAAGAAAGTGACGGGATACCAACAGAAATTGGTTTACTTGGTACAGTCACCAAAGGATTGATTATGGGATTGGACGACTTGGAAATAAGAAGTCGAGTAGAGACCATGCAGATTCCAGCATTATTAAGATGGGCAAGAATACTGACAAGAGTTCTCGAGACTTAATAAGTCCTGCTGTCTTTCAAAATTCTGCGGAAGTCCATCGACTAACGCTGGTGTAAAAAAACAAAGGAGTAATTATAATAATATCATGCAGCAAGTTGGCAAAGAAGGAGTATAAGACTAGACACGACAAGGTGGGTAAGGAGATCCACTGAGAGAGGTGCAAGAAATTGAAATTTGACCATACGAACAAATGGTATATGCACAACCCAGCATCTGTCCTGGAAAATGACACACATGAACTCTTTTGGGACTTTGACATACAGACAGATCACCTAATTTCGGCCAGAAGACCAGACCTTATAATAATCCACAAAAAAAAAAAGAGAACTTGCAAAATTTTCGACTTTGCTGTTCGGCTGACAACCGAATAAAATATCTAAGATTGTGAAGAGAAGGATTAGTACTTCGACCTTAATAAGGAATAAAAAAAAACTATTGAACTTGAAGGTGACGATTATACCAATCGTGATTGGTGCCTTCGTTACAGTAACGAAGGATTATTGAAGGGAATGGATGACTCGGAAGTTGGCGGACGAGTGGAGACCATCCAAACAACAGCATTATTGAGAATGGACCAAATGAGAAGAGTCCTGGAGACTTGAAGTAACTTGCCATCACTCACACTCCAATGAAAGACCATTAGCTAAAAGTTATGAGAAAAACTCTAAAGGAGTAAATGATAATAATACTTATGGAACATGAAAGTAGCAGTTATACCAATTGTGATTGGACCTTTTGATACAGTAACTTAAGGATTATTACAGAGACTGGAGGACACGGAAGTTGGCGGACGAGTGGAGACCATCCAAACGACAGCATTATTGAGAACGATCAGAATACTGAGAAAAGTCATGGAGACTTGAGGAAACTTGCTGTCACTCAAACTCCAGTGAATGACCATCAGCTGATGCTGTTGTGAAAAACTCCAATGGAAATAATAATAATAATAATAATAATAATAATAATAATAATAATAATAATGGCTGGGAGTAGATGAAGGAACAAATCTGTTGCTAAGAGTTGTGCTCAGAGGAAAAGTTTTGGCATATATGTCTCTATCTAAAACATTGATTTTTCGTGACTCGTAAAATCTTTTGCTTGACAGTAGTATTTAAATGAAAAGTAAATCCCCCAAATTCAGTTCAGGTAATTTCTTCAGACAACGAAATAGATTTGTTTTAAATTTAAGGGAATGATTTAAATTAAGTCCTTAAATAAATCATAAGAGTAAGTAATTGGACTTTAACTAAGTTAAAACTTAGGTTTTTTTTGTGACCCGCTATCAATGAACAGTCACCATGACTGTCATCGATCACATCTGTGTCAAGCGCGCAGATAATAAACAACCCCTGGATCTGGTATAGTCACAATATACCACCCATGATAAAATATCAAATTCAAATATTACACAACGTGGGACCCAGGCCTCGGGCTTGGGTGTCATGATCGGCAGGTGCTCTCTGATAGCCAACATCCTGCGAATGTTGGCTGTTCTCTTTTCAGGAAACAAATGGTGATTTAAGGAACCACATCAACTAGAGACCTAAACCGAAAGCATGGACTTGGGAAGATAATCAACTAGCGCAACACTGCTATTTTAGGAGTAACCCTACACAAAGAGGATATAGGAAAAGAATGATGGAGATTTAGCTAGAACTTTCTAATTCTCAGACAACTAGTGAGAGACTTGCTGATCAAGTCAGAACAATAATAAATAAGTGTTGGTTTCTGACCTTGAAATAAAAGAAATACGCCAGAAAATAAATGATCAACAAAGTGGTACTAATATATTGCCTGGTACATTAAATAATAACAAACAAAAACAGCCCATCTGAAAGGAACCACCAACTTCGTAAAATGATAACTCCATACAACCAAACACTGCACGACCAAACAAACCAGTACAAACACTATCACAAGAACAAAAGTTATATCTAGAAAATTTAAAGAGAATTATAAACAGTGAAAAGATCACGTTGCCATCATTAAGAAACATTGAATGGAGAATAATTAGGGCCGAGACAAATAAAGTGAATCAAGTACTGGCATACATATCAAGGAATAATATAACTGAATTAAATGAACTAATTAATGTAGGGGCGAAATTAGTTTGTGAGGAAACTGGGATCCCCTCAAAAAGCAGTCCATCACATTAACCATTACACCACGAGGAGACACCTGAGCCTATCAAGTGCTACCACTATGAGCCAGAGTGGGCCTGGGAGCAATAGTTTGGCGGGTTTTCACCGAGTTCGATTCGCCCGGGAAAAGTCATCCGGGCCGAATGGGATTCGTCATCCCCATGGGGTGAAGATATATGGTGAGACCAACGGTCAAAATAATTTACGCGCCAAACATACGAAGTTCTTTCTGCTACACTTATATTCAGAGGCCCCTTTTTTAGAGATATAAAGCTGGTTTGAATTTAAAGTTAATCTTCTACTAGACTCAATAGATCGCTAAAGAATCTAGCGTATTCTAACACCCAGCAACCGGAAGGATAACATGGATCAATTAATTAAATTATAAGCTATTGGAAACTTTATTTAATCCAACTTAAAATTTTTATGTTAATTATTGACCAACGTAATACTTGCTTTTTTGTGTGAAGTTTTATGAGAAAAGTGAACACATAGCTAAGTCAAATTCATATTTCACATATTCAAACACTTATACACGTATATACATATATAGACCCAAATAAAAGCACAACTAAATTAATACTTAGCTTAGGTTCTTTGTTTGCTTTTCTTTCAAAGAATAGTTGTCTTCGAAGTTTCATTACTTTTCAGGTGCGTAATGTTGGTTATTTGAAGCGACGTCATTTCATGTCGAAAAGTTTTTGTTGACTGTGACGTTATTTGTCATACGTGTCTTTTTAAACAACGTCTGCTTATTTATAGTTACAAAATTAATATTTACACAAAGACAGCTTTTAATTTCAACCAATAAAAAACGTCCTTTTAATCATTCTTAAAAATAATACTTGTGAGAAGTTATATTTATCTTATTTACTTATTTAAATTTTGTAATTTTGTTTTATAATACAAAATCATATTGAAGGAATATTTATTTCTAACAAAGCATATGCTTTGCCAATGAACCTATTCACGATGTACCGCACTGACAGAATTCCCAGCAGCAGGGTAACATTTCGATCCACACAAAAAGTGGATGGCCTCGGTTTGACATCAAACTGCTTCTAATGGTTACATTTACGCTCTAAACATATAGCGAGGTAGATTACTCAACTAGTTCAATAAATCTCTTGTCCATTTGGACCTGGAAAGGTAGTACCAGTAGGAATCCTATTTATGGGTTAGTTAGGTCTGTTTGAAAATTATTTTATTTGATAGGATGTTAAATATTTAAAAAATTAAGGGGGAAAATTGTCATGACGTGAGTGACACTAAAGCTAAGTTTAGCATTTAACTGGGTAATATTTTGAGGGGGCTTTAGTGTGCAATATTAAACGGTAAGTTCAAAACAGTAAGTTTAAACAGTAAGTTCCGCAGCTTTCTAGTTCAGATACTGATTCGAAAAGGTAACACAGACAATAAAGTTTTTAAAAGGGAATTTTGTACAAAGGAAACAAGGAAGAAAGGGATAGAAAAGAGGAAGTGTTGAAAATTTTAGGGCAATTTGCTGGAACCTATCTGAGAGAGTGTCCAGGAAACAAAGTTCTTTGAATTTGAGTATTTTTCTTTTGTTTTTTTGTTTTGAAGAAATGTTTCAGCGTTCATTAAATTCTGAGTTTTCTTTAAAGTTTTTTTTCAGGAGAGTTCACGGTTGAATGTTTTTCAGTTGCTAAACTTGTTAGAATTTCTGTAGTCGACTTTCGTTTAATTTTACTTCATTTTTTGGGAAGCTCCATTCAAGAAGGGAGTTACGAAACCCATCTGCTAGTCTAAGTTTTTCGTGCCATCAGTTAGGTCCCTGAATTCGTACACAGAGTCTAAATAGCAGTTCTCAACAACAGGAAAAAGTCACTTTTTGGTGCCGCACTGTCTGGGATTACTTCTCACTTCTCCACTCTGACCAAATCAAGTCTAAACGTGGTCGGTTTGATTTTTTCTTAGAAATAATTTTTTATAATTAAAGAACAAAAAAAATTCATAAACAACTATAAAAGGAGGTGCCCGTGGTGTAACGGTTATCGTCGTAGGAAATGGACACGGCGACATGAGTTCAAATTCTGGACGAGACTGATTGCATTTCCCATAGCACTAATACCTTTGAGAAAGGTATGAATCCAATTATTTTCCCTCCAGCTATGGGTGAATAGTAGGGCAGACTAGATTCTTCAGCCTTGGTGAGGGCAACTTGTCGAGGAGAAGGAAAACCTTGAATTCAAACCTGTTAAACTCCGCTGAAAAATTGACCATGTGTCATTTCCTGCCCGAGCGGAGGGGTTGGTGAATATATAAACAAATAGAAAAGTATAAATATGAACTTACAATGAACCCGATACTCAAACCCCGGAGGGTTAACATGCCGTGAAAATTAATTAATTAATCAATAATTTAAGTTGAAGTTTATAAATGTCCAAAATAAATTGATTCTTTCCTTTACCAAAAAATGATGCTTATAGAGAATACAAAAAAAGTTGGCGACAGTAATCAAGGGCCACCAGAAGGCTCCCTTTCCAATAGCTACAGCACCGAAGTGTAGGGGAGGGTGCTACTTCCTTCCCTGGATTGCTCCACTTTACCCTTGATACGTACCTTATATTGCTAAGTGTTAAGCAAAGAGGTATCAAATACCATTTTTAAAATCTTTGGTATGACACGACCTGGATTGAACCCAGGTGTCTCGGACCATTGGCGTACACTCTCCCCAATAGACCAATGAGCCAGTTTATGATAAGATATGAATGGTTAGATAGTTATACTTGAGAACATTTAACAATATTTGGTTTATTTTATTTGCGAGAAATACTTGATATCCTAGAAGTATAAACGAATAAATGAGTATCAAGCATGAACTGTTATTTGAAATCATCTAATTACATTAATCCTATTCCCAGTGTTACGAGTTAATAAACCAGCGTAACGTAGGTGACCTTAATACGACATGACGTAGGTGACGCTAATACAACATGACGTAGGTGACACTAATACAACATGACGTAGGTGACACTAATACAGCATGATGTACGTGACGCTAATACGATGAATTTTGCCTTGATATCGTGTTATTCTTGTACAACATTATAAATATAAGAACTATCAGAATAAATGAGCATCAAAATTAATTATATCTGTACATTTACTTGAGTTGAGTGTCCTTGTGGTGTAATGGTTAAAGCACTGGACTGCGGAATCGCCGTAAGCGAGTTCGAACTACAGTCGCGCTATTGCGTTCACTTTCGGACAAATACACTTGGGAAAAGTATGAGGTCCCTTATCCTCCCAGCTATGGGTTAAATAGAATCACTGCTGTTCTTCTAGACAGATGGCTTTGGCATTAAATAACCCATGAAAGTTGATATGCCATTAAACAAAGAATCCAAATCAATCCAAACACTTACTTGATGTTAATAATACAATGAATTTTTCGTGGGTATTATGTTATACTTGTTCAACAATAGCCACGAAAACAAATGACTGTGTGTTTTGTCGACCGGGGAGTCACTCATGGCTACTTTGGACTGCTTTTCTGGGTGAAGGTTTTTCAAAGTGTAGCTCATTATCTATTCTTTTTGATGAAAGAAGTGGTCGAATTTTTGTCGTCTTTTTGGTTTCCTAAGAAGCCAATAGGTTCTTTCTGAATGCAAGATATTTCTCTTATCATGTTATTACTCACCGACACGAAGACGAAAAATCTCACTTTCCTTGTCCGTGGATAATTAACCAAAATATGATTGATTTTTGAAGAGAGTGAGAGAGAGAGACCCACAGACAATCTGGTATTTTTCGTAACTCGCTTCTGAGACCAACAACTAGACTCTTCCATTTGGAAGATCAAACTTTCTTGATCATCCGTGTTGCTGGTTGGATATATTCTCTCTCGATCGAACACACTATGTTGGGAGTCCAAGTCAGGCACTCTAATCATGACTGATGTAGAATCTTCTCAGATCTGCTATCCCTACGGGCAATATTTATCCAACCTACCTGCAGATAAGATTTGACACAAGGTCATTTTAATGTGAGGGAGACATGTACGAAGTTTATACACAGCCGTCACAAAAAACAATCTAGTCGGTATTCCCCTATTAGGCTGCTTTAGGTGCCATGAAATCAACTCAGCCCTGCATAGCAGGTATTGCGGAGAGGAAGCCCCTCTACAACAAGGCGTTTAGTTTTCTATTCTTCAGGCCAAGAGATCCACAGAGACATCCTCTTACTACTTAAAAAACAATAGAACACAGAAAGCAAAAACAAGAACAACAAAAATCTCTTTGCTTAAGTTTTAAAACTATCCAGTATCATTTTGTTAATTGACTGATAATTTTTATTTTGCAAAAATCTCCGTGAAACCTAGGGGTCACAGTCTAAATTCCATGAATTAAATATATATATATCTAATATTATATATATATATATATATATAGTAGATATCATACAATAACTGATGTTTGTACAACAGCATTGCTTCCAAGAAAGCCGTCATCAGACGATGACTCAGTGTTCAGGTATGGTTTAGGGGTCGAAGCATTTATATATATATATATATATATATATATATATATATATGTGTGTGTGTGTGTGTGTGTGTGTGAAGGAGTAGATAATGAAATAAAATCCGACTACATAGAGAAAAATTGTGATCCTAACTGAAGGAGAGATGTATTGAGAAGCAAAGTCGACACTATTACGTTTCGGTTCTAATGAACTATCATCAGTACTGAGGTGGGGGCAATATTAGTAATATTAAATCAACAATGGATGTATAAGAATTGTAAAAAAAATCTTGAGAAAACCTATTCATCATGAAAAGTTGGCTGTTAAATCAATAAACCAGAGTTTGTTTATAAAATTGTCATGTGATTTTTGTGGAATATAATGTAGAATTTACATGTTCCATTTCTTCATCTATTTTAAATAGTTCCCCATCTTTAATTAACATTTTCCACATATAACATAATTTCATAAGTAAAAGAATTTATAGAAGTTTCAAAAATTTAAATTTACATTTTAGCTTTCGTATTTAGGTTTTAAAAAAATTGAATTTAAATTTTGAAATTTTAATTGACTTTGATTCGTTAAAAGATTAAATGATTGACCCATCTACTGTTTAAACTTTTTTTAATTTTTAACTTTCTTTTATAATATTAATTTACTTTATTCTATTTCTGTTGTTCACTTTACTTTGTTTCTCTGCTGTTCACGTTTGGGTGCCTCGAGAAGTGCAATGGTTTGGTAACCTACAAGAGTGAGTCAAGTTTCATTGAGTGTCCCATTGATTCGGCCTTGTGCCACATCTCAGAAAAAAATTAGTAAATTAATACTCTACTATTCATGCTTGTTTCGATTGTATAACCTTCTCCCAACCCTTTCTTTCTCCTTCCCCCTGCCTTTCTTTTATCTTCTCTTCTCCTATTTCTTGTTTTCTTCTTCCCTCTCGCTTAAGTCTTCCTTCTTTCACTTTCTTTATTTTTCTCTCACTTTTTTTTTCTTTTTCTTCCTCCTTTTTAACTCAAAATTTTTCACAATGAACACAAGGAACATATAAATTCTAAATGATATTCCACAAAAATCGCATGACAACTTTTGCCCGGTCAGCTCACACTGGAGAATACCCCAACTGCATCTCTGAAGAGGGGTAAGACCCACCTCACTGAATGTCTTGGATTATAACACTAAACAATCTGATGGTGAGGTTCCAGTAATGCTTGTGCTTCAGGGAATACGAAGCACCCCTTTATTGCCATTGCTCCTAGGTTCACTCTGACCACGTGTGGTAGCACCTGATAGGGCCCTATCTATGGGTTAAATAGAACTAACTGCATACTTATGGTAAACTGAATTGTTTGAATTAGAACTGTTTGACTTAACAGAATAGGTTGAAATAGAAATCTTTTTGACAATTAAACTGTACTTATGCATATTTAAACAGCGTGCATATGCTAAACTGAATTTTTTTAAATGGAACTTTCTTTGGCATTGAAACTGCACTAACAATAAAATTAATTGTTTAATATAGAACTGTTCTGACATTTAACTGTGTGTAAACAAAATATGTACTAAACTGAATTAGCTGAATTAGAACTGTTTAAATAAACTGAATAGCTTGAAATAGAATTTTTTTGACAATCAAAATGTGTACTCATGCTAAACTGAATTGTTTGAACTAGAACTGAGTGTTGGTATTAAATAACCAACGAAAGTTGATATGCCATAAAACTCAAACAGTCAACCTGTTTGAAACAGTTCAGTTTAGCATGTTTATATGTATAAAAGTGATTTCGCATAAAATAACCTAAAATGGTTGATATGCCATAAAACCAAACAACACCAAACCAAGCAAGACAATTTTTAAAACAAACAATGCTGCACTGGTTCAGCGGCAAACATATATATAGTTTTCCTTCCTTTTTGTTTTTTTTTTGTTTTTGTTTTGTTTTGTTTTTTATAGTTTTTTTAAACATCCATCACTAATATCTTCCTTCCCAAATCTGATGATGGTTCATTAAAACCGAAACGCTGTAGTATCGACTTTTTTTCTAAAAAAAAAGTCTCCTTCCGCTTGCTTTAGCTAGTTATCAATTTCCCTTTCTCTCTCTCTCTCTATATATATATATATATATATATATATATATATATATATATAATGGACGATTATCCATCTGTAGACTTGCCCAGTCAGCTGGGGCTGTAGAATATATCAAGTGAATCTCTGCAGAGGAGTAAGATTCCCCAGCGAGTGTTTTTGATATGATACTAAACCATCTGATTGTGAGGTTCCGGTAACGCTGGAGCTTTGAGAATGCAGAATCCTCCTTCATTGCCATCACTCCGGGGTCCAATCTGACCCGGAGAGGTAGCACATGATAGGGTCCTATCAATGGGTCAAATAGTACTAAACTGCGTACTTATGCTAAACTGAATTAATTGAAATAGAACTGTTTTTATATTTAAATTGCTTAATTATGCTGAATTGAATAAATTGAAATAGAACTGTTTTGATATTTAAACTGCGTACTTATGCTAAACTGAACTGCTTGATATAGAACTGTTTTGACATGTAAACTGCGTACTTACGCTAAACGGAATTATTTGAAATAGAACTGTTCTTATATGCCAAACTGAATAGTTTGAAATAGAATTATTTTGACATTTATCTGTGTGCTAACAAAAAAAACTATACTCATACTAAACTGAATTGTTCGAAAGAGAACTGTTTTATATGTACAAAAATGTATTTAGCATTAAATAACCCACAGTGGTTGATATGCCATCAAACGAAACCAAACCCAGCGTAACCAAACCCTCTGCTGCTGATGGTGACCATTTTATTAGTGTTTGAGAGGGTCTCTAAGGTTTTGCTAAAGAAAGAGTCGATATTTTCTGCGTTCGGGCCTCAGCAAATATTCAGAAAGGATAAGGTCGGACAGGAAACACTGTAAATATTTGATTTTCGATGACCTGAAAAAGTTCATGGAGAAGTAATAAGAGTCCCCAAATGATTTAGAATTACTTATCTATGACACATACATACATACATACATACATAAGTGAGTTAGTAAAATAATTAAGAACGCGCATCTGCGATGAAAAGACGCAGAAAAGACGAAACTAAAAAGAAAATTCATAGCATAAATTTAACTGATATTCAAAGGACTGACGGTCAGTTTTTATTTTAGAAAAAAATTTTAAAGACTACTGGTTATGGCTGCTACTTTCAGATTAGCTTTTTCCCAGAATTCCCCGGCAACACACTGGTATTAAAGTACAGTATATTAAAAATTAGCAAAACATCAACAAAAAACCAAAACAAATAAAAAAAAAAAACAAACTTGCTCACTATTTAATTTGACGAAACGACTTTTTCTTTTTAACTGTCTGCTATCTGATTTTCAATTAACTGCTCTCTTACTTACATCTCAGCAGGTATAATTCAAGAGTAAACTACCTTTTTACTCGTCTTGTTTACATCTAATTACTCACACTGAGAGTTCATCACACCCTCATGTCCACACACATAGAAAAGGGGAATGTTATAGATATGGTACGAAACTACACCCGATAGTGAGTATACAGTTTTAGTATTCTAAGGAATTTAGAGTACCTTTTTTTTGCTATTACTCTTTTCGAAAACTCTCATTCATCATTTCTGTGCAGAAGACAATGAGTACCGACAAAAGGATTTAACACGTCGGATAGACGACAGTGACGGATGGCAAGAAGGAGTGAAAGGAATCTGTGCTGTTGACATGCTTTGATAATGATAATGATTCAAAAATATTAATCTTGTTTTATAACATATGACAAGGATTTTCGGTTCGTTCCTAGTGACCCCGTATGCTTTGACAAGCTGTCATGCAGTGATTAGTAAACGGGGCAGCGCGATCAGGGCAATCAGGAGCAACATTTGTGTAACCGGAAGGAGACCACATGATGAGAAGCACGCGGGCAGATTTACACTGAGTGCTGAGAATCGCAGTCGAGCGAGGGACACGCTGCCGATCAGGGGTATCTCGGCTTGCAAGGGGGTGAAAGCGTTGGCACCCCCTTGCTCCTGGAAGAAGATATGGTAAGAAGGAGTCCTCTCTCTGAGTATATGTCTCTTCCTCTATCTCTCAACTAACAACAAACTGTGGGCCCTTTTCAAAGAATAAAATGAGATATATATTTTTATAACGAAAAGTGTTTAGTTCGTTCATTGAAGTCGTGAATTGTCTTTGATTTTGTTCTTCGTTGTTCATAAAGACACAACAGAGTGTACAACAATCTATTGTTTATACAACGCAATGAAATAAGGGGATTCTGAAATTTTCATATCTATTTTTTTTTTTTAAGTAAAAGCTAATTTCAACTCTTACAATTTCGAAGATGTAGTTTTGAATTTAAACTTTAAAATATTTTCTTCTTTTTTTACTTCTTTTTTTTTTTTTTTTTAGTTAAAAAAGGTTTATTGTTATTTTCTAAGTGAATTTGTTATTTTATGGGTTTAAAACTACTTTGTCTCAAGTGCATTTAAGGAACTCGACAAAACTGTTCGTGCATTTAGTTCAGGTTATTTAACGTCTTATTGTTGTGGTGGCGGGGTTATTAAATTGAGTTTCTACTGAAGAAACCTTGAAAGGGAGAGAAGCATTTTTGTTGTTGTTTTTTATATTATGATATTATTCATCTCATATCAGTTTTGAAAAGATCGTATTTTTTGATTCCTGCTTTCGTTATCTTTCGTTTCCCTCATACTGAAAACAGAGTTGTTGTTTTATTCATTTATTATCTTTCATTACTTCCTATTGTTTTTATGTATAATTTCTTTTAGACGTACTTTTTTCATCATTTTTTTTCTTCTTCTCTCTTCCTTACGCATATACATGTGTGTATGTATGTGCATATATATATATATATATATATATATATATATATATATATATATATATATATAATTGATTCTTTCATTATTTATGAAAGATCGTTCTTCGTTTCTGTCATTGAAAGCCAGCACAAAAGTCCGTTGAATGTAAAGATATTGTCTCTATAAAATTGAATACAGAGTCAATTATTATTATTATTATTATTATTATTACCTATTCTATTATTTTTATTTCTTTATTATTATTATTATTATTATTATCGAATATGGGGTCTTTTCTGCATTCGACACTCTCTACTCTAACCAATGCTCGCACATCTTCTTTATATATATTTTTCTTCTTTTTCTGTTGCTATTATATTAAAAATTAAAGAAAATAGCGTTGCAATATAATTTCATCCTTGTTCTTCCTTTGCCGTTTTTCCCAACTAACGCAGTTGATATTGGAGTTTTGCACAGAAAGGCACAAAAATGCACAAAAATAGAAAACAGCATTAAAAAGGCGCCTACCACAGAGCAGTGTTTGGAAAAGGCAATTCGATGACAGTTATCCTAGGCAGTTTTGTTCAACTGCAAAATTCTACTCCAAATCCGTCTGCTCTGATTGCCATGTATTGGAATATGTTTGTCTGTATGCCTTGTAGAAAGGAAGACCTTCCTACCCAAAAATTGGGTTCTAAATATACCACTAAACTCCATCTTCTGGTGTGGACTATACATTAATTACTATTACTCCAATGACCACTCTGATCAGGAGTTCAGTAATACCATTTTGGGGTCCAAACTCTGGGTTGAAAATGGAGTGTCTCAATATACATGAGACCAATTTGACTATTAAAAACTCAACTAATAATGTTGTGTTTTTTGTTTCATATTTGAAAATAGTATGCTATAACAACTATTATTCCTTGATCCCAATTCCATGGACAATAGAGGAAAAACATTTCATCACTACTTTTTTGGAGACAAAATCATTCAAAACGATCTCAAAATAGGTATAATCCATAAATATGATAATGATTTATTTCTGAAACAAGAAATTAAAAAAATAGATTGCATGTCCTGGAAACTGATTTAATAAAAAAAAAAAAAAAAAAAAGACACATTGCTTTGATGTTTCTTGCTCAAACGATAATTTTTTTTACTGGACCTGTTCCGAATAAACGCGATTGCGGTTATCTCAATAATAAATCCTTATCATATTAATGTATTGCATATATTTTGAGACACTCAGTAGATCGATTCAAAAATAATTTATATTCCATAAGATCGAGTGAAAAAAAGAACCTCTAAAGAAACAATAACACAAAAAGAAAAATATGGACACACAATTGAACTCGATTCCTTAAACTCTGTTAACATGCTATTAAAATTTCATCCTTTTGGCTGAGGATGTGCAATACACTGAGTGTACCTCGGCGGTTGGGTGGAGGACAACGGCCCCGCCATAAAACTGTTTTGGTTTGGTTTGGTTTGGTTTTATGACATATCTACCACTGTATATTATTTGATGCCAAATTCGGTTTATTCATATATATATATATGTATATATATACTAACTTACTGACTAAAAGCATTTACGGCGAGGGACAAAAAAACCGCCGGTAATTCGAAGATAAAAATATACCACGAATGACTGTCTGGGAGAAAGAAAATTATCGGGGAATAAAAAGAAAAGGCCAACCTTGTCACAACTATTGAAAAAAATCAAGAGATACGCAATCGGTTGGTTAAAAAAAAAAACACCGTAAAATGCTGCTAAGCTACAAGTACAAAAAGTGCTCAATACCAGGTAGAGCAAAATAGTTACAAAAATTATTTCGTGAGTCAGGTACTAACCTACTACAGTTTCGCCTAAACGGCTCATCAGGGTACCTAATCCTGACTAACGAAAAATGGAGAAAACCTATTTTTATATATAAAAAAAAATCACACCGAACGGAAAATTTCAAATGATATAAAAATAGCTTTTCTCCATTTTTCGTTAGTCAGGATTAGGTACCCTAATGAGCCGTTTAGGCGAAACTGTTGTATGTTAGTACCTGACACTCGAAATAATTTTTGTAACTATATATATATATATATGATTTGTAAACATAAGTCATCAAATTTGAATAGTTCTAAGTTTTGTTAGGAATCACTATCAATTAAATTAAACATCAGTCATTTGTTTAAACACAGTTGAATGATAAAACAGTTCTATCTAAAAAAATTCAATTTAGCATTAATCCTTTGTTTGCACTTAGTTTTAATGTCAAAAAGTTCTGTTTGACCTATACATAGGACCCTATCAGGTACTACCTCTCCAGGCTAGAGTGGACCTGAGAGCGGTGACAATGAAAGGGCTCTCTGCATTCCCTAAAGCTTCTGCATTATTGGAGCCTCAACATCAAAATGTTTAGTGTCATATCCAGGAAAGTCTGTAGGGGTGGTCTTATCTTTCTGCAGAAATGCAGTCGTTGTATTCTAAAGCCCCAGCAAACTGAGCTGGACTCTCTTGGGTATATCATTATATTGTATTTGATGGTGAAGTACATTTTGAGGAAGGTGAAGTACCCTTTTTACAATTACTCCCAAGTTCACTTAGAACCAAATGGATGGTTCCTCTTAAAGTCCCATCTATGCGTCATTTAAAACTAACCCTATTTGGCTTTGGCTGTAGTGTTCATATATATATATATATATATATATATATATATATATATTGAGGATTTGGGATTAGATAACTTACGTGGTTGATATGACATAAAACCAAATCAAACCAAACTAAAGAGAACTGTTCAATCATTTCCTTAGAATTATTGTTAACTATTTGAAATCACGCAGCTGTGTAGAAATTATTCATATTATATACGAATACTTGATATATAGATTTACTAATGTTAAATATCACTACTTGAAACTATGTAACTGTCAGCAAACAAATGATTAATATTAAAAATAATTATTAGCGTTGTGTAGGAAGAGTTGAATACATTTAATTGTGTGCCAACTAATGAGCTCTTACAACGAGTTTTAAAATGAGTTAACAACGAACTCTTCACTTACAATGTATATATATATATATATATATATATGTCTAGCCACACTGATGAGTTCTGATAGAACGAAACAGATCTGTCTGTGGATGACAACACATATATATATATATATATATATATAAACAGGATTTATCATTAAATAAACCACAAATGTAGATGTAGTCATACTTGATTCTAAATAACTTTGTGAATGTAAATAATTATCATAGATGAAGATTTAATTGAAATTAAGAACTGACTGAATTATTAGTAATATTTAAAAATACTTGAAACCATATGATTGTGTTAAAATTACATATATCACCTAAGAATAGATGATATAACATAAATTATCACGGACAAATTATTATTAGATAGGGATAGTTACTTGAAATGATATAATAGTTTTAAGTATTCGTAATAGACAGACATGCTTGAAATCATATAAATGTGTTTAAATTTCGTGTATTAGTTGAGTAGAGTGTAGGCAAACGGTCCGGAAACCCAGGGTTCAATTCCATGTTGAGACATACCAAAGGCTTAAAAATGATATTTGATGCCATCTTGCTTAACACTCAGCATTATAAGGTATAGTTCAAGGGTACAGTGGAGCAATCCAGGAAAAGGAGTAGCGCCCTCCCCAACACCTGAGTTTAGTGTTGTATATTGACTTCCGACCCGGCCGGGCTGTTAAAATAGGAAATTCACCTGTGTAAATAACAGGTGCATCCGGTCGAGGAATGTCAGAATATAACCTTGACCGTGGACGGGTTGAATGAATGCGATTTGTGACGCCCACAAGAAGAAGGTGGATGTCGAACTATTATATAACTTGGTACACAGGAAGTTCAATCAGTTGGAGACAAGTTGCGGTAGAGAAAGCCAGCACCCAGCAGAGTAGGCCTTCGGGCCCCCGATTGAGCATTTGCAGTTTGAGATCAGACCAGTTGGAGAGGAGATGCTGGAATGAGGACCATGTCCCAGAGAGGCTAGGCCCCCAGGCCCCCGTTTGAGCATCCCAGGAGTCCAGGAAAGAAACACTGTTATGGCCATAAGAGTGGGGGTCAATATGTTGCAGTTCTGTTCGGTCTCCAACTCCCCCTCACAGTAAAACCTTTGGTAACCCTTTCGAACCCTTTCAAATAAAGTGAGAGGTATATTTTTCTAAAGAACTGTGTCGCTCGTCTTTATTGTGTCGTTGTTATGATTCTTGTTGCATATGTATTATGTGGCTATACAACAGTAGTAGCTATTGAAAAGAGAGCCTTCATGTCATTTTTACTTTTACTTTAATACAGTGGAACATTACAAATACGATTCTTATTACAATCGAAAGTTTGAAGAAAATAGAAAAATAAAGTAACCCGAATGTGTTGAATTTATAAAATCAACGTTAAAACGTTTCGGTTTTAGTAAACTTTAAGATGGTAAAAAAATTTGTTGCTAGAACGATTTAACGTTGACTTTCCATTACAGTAACTTCATCATTTTTTGATTACGTTGTTTTTCTATTTTCTTCAAACGGTCGAATTCCTTTCCATTATTTACATCAAATCGACCATTCACAAATGAATTAAATGTGGGTTTTATTAGGCTCATAAAAAGTCGACGTGTAGACTACTACTTCATCTCTTTAATTTTCTGCTCAGCTCAATTTTCCAGAGGAGAATAACTGGTTTCAATTTAGAGGTTTTATTTTACTAGACTAATTGCTTTGCGTATTTTAACATCAGCCAACAAGACAGAAAAGATTAATTAGAAAATCAAATACCTAACTTTCATATTGCCAGTGAAGGTATAAATGTTAAAACGTTGAGACTGTATCACTGGCAGAAGAGTAATATCCATACACACAAAAAGAGGATTTCCTGGGTATGACATCAAACTGAATTTGATGTTCTGTAGATCCGAGGGTGAAGATTACACCTTGAATGCAACTACTCGCAGGTATACTCTAACTTGGAAAGGATAAAAAGATTATAATCAAAGAAGAAAAAGAAATAGATGAATAATAAATAAATAAAGAAGAAGAAGAAGAAGAAGAAGAAGAAGAAGAAGAAGAAGAAGAAGAAGAAGAAGAAGAAGAAGAAGAAGAAGAAGAAGAAGAAGAAGAAGAAGAAGAAGAGCAGTCTAATACATTTTAGGGCCCCATCTTTAGGTAAACTTGAGCTGTAATGAAATCATTCCTTAATCACTAGTCAAAAAATGACCCTAGACGAAATCAAATACCTAACTTTCACATAGCCAAGGAAGGTAATAATGTTGAAACGTTTGGATTGTATCACTGGCAGAAGAGAAATACCCATACAGACAAAAAGAGGATTTCCTGGGTATGACATCAAACTGAATTTGATGTTCTGTAGATCCGAGGAGTGAATACATTTTAGGGTATCATCTACGGGTAAACTTGATCTATATAGAAATCATTCATAGTCGGTAGGAACAAAAAACTTTTAAATTAAAAAAAACAAAAAAAAAACAACCAGCAAAGCAACAAGAAAATAAATGTGAACGTTCTATGAACGCAGTTCCTTAATCACTCGGCAAAAAATGACCCTAGACGAAATGTATATGTTTAAACGTTGTGGTATCAACAAAATCTTACGATCAAACGACGAAACAACCAATAGAAGACATAAATAGAATAGCTTATCTTTAGAGCATCCAATTAAACGTTCTCTTATGAGCAACAACAATACGTTACGACTTGTTCACGGATTCTGTTTTGCTCGCAGCTTTCAACTGCGCCAAATAGCGCCACTTCCAGTAGAGAACGAAGACAGAGAAGTGTCCATTTCTAATCAGATTATTACATTCTTATTTCAAGAGCTCCAAAGGCGGAATACCATATGCCACGATGGGCCGGCTGAGGAATTCCAAACCTTTCAATTTAAATTCTTCAAATTGAAGTTGGCGGGGAGGTACGTAGATGAGTCCATAGTCTGTAGAGATAGGATACTGGGTGATGTTGGTGGGCCTGGGTGGCTTTTTCTTGATGTGTTGATGTAAAATTGGGTAGTGGATGGTAAGGACAAATATTCTATTAGTTTGTGGAGGGACGGGGTGACATCTTGGACAATACATTTGCCAATTCGCAAGATTCGGAAATCTCGTTTCCTAATCGAATTTTGATGATAGGAATTGAATCAAGTTTCCGAAAATGAAAAAGAAGAGGATGAAAGAAGAGGTGGAAGAGAAGAAGTGGCATGATGCAGAGAGAGAGAGAGAGGAAAAAGAAGGAAGGAAAAACTATAATAAGAACAAAAATACTAAAAATGGCGAATAATGGATCTGTGTGGAGTGGAGATGAGGGAGATAGGAAGATGGAGAAGATAAAGAAGAATCGAACAGGAAGATGAAAGAGGAAAATAATTGGAGGAGAAGAAAGGAGAATATGAAGAAGAAGAGGAAAGGAAGGAAGACGATGATGATGACGACGAAGAAAAAGATTAGAGGAGAGGGAAGAGGAAGAGCAGCAAGATATGATAATAAAAATAAGAGAAATACTGAACAGTGAGTCTTGGAAGAAGAAGAAGAAGAAGAAGAAGAAGAAGAAGAAGAAGAAGAAGAAGAAGAATGAATGAATGAATAGCAACAAAAATGGTGAATAATGAGTCAGTGAAGTAGAAGAATATTGATGAGGGAAAATAAAATATGTATACGAAGAGGTAGAGGAAGAGGTATAAAACTGAAGGCACATTCGGGGTAAAAGAATCATTGCAATAACAAACATGAATGGGTGGGAAAGGTGATCCATTGGGAATTGTGCTAGAAACTGAAATTTCCTCATACTAACAAATGGTTTATGCCCAAACCAGAAGTTGTGCTTTAAAATAAAAAATATAAGATTATCTAGGACTGGGTTATACAGACGTATAACCTAATCCATTTCAGAAGACAATACCTAATTTTAATTGACAATATGAAAAGAAATTATCCCGAAGTAGGTTTTACCCAACCATTTGACTAGAGTGTCAGAGTGAAGGAAAGCGAAAAACGGGTCGAATTCCTGGATCCTGCTGGACAAATGAAAATGGTGTGGAGCAAGCTGATAGTGATACTAATTATAGTTAGTGACCTATGCATATTAGCTACTAATGTGAAACAGTTACTGAATGATCTGGAGATGAGAGGAAAATTAAAAGCACCCAGGTTATAGCTTTACAAAAATTGGCTTGCTTGCTTAAAAGAATTTTGTAAACCTGGGAAGACTAGATTTAACTTTGATTTCAGTGAAAGAAACATCAGTTAGAGCTGGTCTGAAAAAATTCTTAAGGATAGAAATAATAATATTGTGATGCCATTTGTCATTAATACACTTAGAACGTTCAGTAAATACCTGTAAAATTCAGAGATGATTGAAGATCAGATGAAAAATTGAGACCAAGCTGACCATAGTACTGTTAAAATCAACTGGAATATTTGATGAGTTTGTTGGGTTTCACCCACCTTTTTCCACACAATGAACTCGTCCATCTGCCATATATAGCAGTAGCTACTAATACCAGGACAGATTAGAAGGTGAAGAGCAGCTTCTTATAGGAATAGTATTAGAGCGTTGGAGACTGGAGATCGCACTAGATCACCTTACTTGCTACAATAATAACGGAAGCCGATCCTATCGTTGGACTATATCTTCATTCTGTATTCACTAATCCTATGTTATTGTCTATTAATAGTCCCTCTATTGTATATACTTTTTCCTGAGAATATATCTCTATTTCCTCTCACATCGTGTCTTGTCCTTTATTTAATTTTACAAGCGTTCACTAACTAGAACGCAAAAGTTTTGAAGACCTAAGAAGAAGTGCTTTCCCTCAATCTTCAATGAAAATCCATCTCTAAGAATCACAGGGAAAAAACTCACATGGAGTTATAATAATAATAATAATAATAATAATAATAAAACTGTGGAACGTAAATGTGACGGTGATACCAATTGTAGATGGTGCGCTCGGTAAAGTCACCAACGGAAGGGTTTGAAAATAAGAGAACGAGTGGAGTCCATCCAAACTACTGAATTATTAAGATCGGTCAGATTACTGTGAAGAGTCGTTGAAACTTGAGGAGACTTGCTGTCACTCAGACTCCAATGAGAAACCGTCGGCTAACGCTGCTGTGAAAAACTCTTAAAAGAGTAATAATACTAATACTAATACTACTACTACTAATAATAATAATAAGATGAAGAAGACGAAGAAGAAGAACAACAACAACAACTAAAACAGTAAGAACAAGAAGATGGAGAATGAGAATGGCAGGATGAAGTGTGAAAACAAATAAAAAAGTTGTATGGAAAACGTAGTGGAAAACTTGGAAGCAGAAGAAAGTGCAGAGTTGCAATAATAATTATAAAAAAGAAGAAGAAGAAGAGTTGGAGGAGGTGGGTGAGGAATAAGTACGACTACACCATGTGTGGGGTCGAAAATGTTGATGTTGGATAGGAAGAAAAATAAAATTAGACGAGTAACAAGCACCAAAAAGAAAAAAGAGGAGTCAAAGAAAACGATTAGATTAAGAATACCTTCTCAGTCGAGGGTGACCTGAAGGCTCCTTTTTTAAAAGCTACTACATCGAGGTGTAGGAGAGGCGCTACTCCATTCCCAGGCTTGCTCCACTTTACCCTGGATCTTCACCTTATAGTGCTGAGTACTAACCAAGGTGGCATCAAATACCATTTTTCGAGTCTTTGGTATGACTTGACCTGGTATTGAACCCTGGTCTCCCGGACCATTGGCGAACATTGTAAAAAAATGAAAGGAAGAAGACATGTAATTAAAAAGAGAGGAAATCAACATGACAAGAATTAGAAAAGAAAGGATAACAAAATTATAATCAAAGAAAAAAAAGAAATAGATGAATAACAAATAAATAACGAAGAAGAAGAAGAAAGAAGTGCAGTCACTGAGCAAATTCATCGTTTCACCACATTCTGTATATACTCAATATTTACCGGAAGTATATCAGCCACCAATGTTAACTTACTGAGAACAGTGTTATATGTTGTGTCGACTCAAGTTCCATATCGAAAACGTAGACACACAAATACTTAAGTAGATGATGACACATCGAAAACATGGTGGAATTTAACAATTGACATGCAAATCTTTTATTCTACCGAGAAATGAAACAATTCACGACATAGATGTAATAATGTGCGTTCCACTTTCTTGGAATGTTGTTATTTATCAATTAACGATGGTTGGAAGGTCGGTTGTTTTTTTTTTTTTTATAGTATATCAACACTTGTTGGTTATTTAATACGAAATACTTTTTGTACATTAACACACACGGACAGACAGAGAGACAGACACGCACACACACATATATATATATATTGTTGGTTCTCACTAAATCACTTTGTGGGTGTGTGTCGAACCAAGTGCAATATAATATGAAGAGTGTTCAATATCTAGGATAGAGCTATCATATAATTATATATATATATATATATATATATAATTCATGTAATTTAGACTGCGACCCCTGGCAGTTAAAAAATTGAATCGAAAATCGAAAAAATAGTAAAAAAACCATAGGGATTTTGTTGGAATCTTAACGCATAATATACGTATATATATATATAGTGACAAAAGATTGTAAGAAAAGAAAAATTAGACAACGAACAATCCCTCTGTCTTCCCTCCTTCTATTTTTCCCAATCTTTCTTTTCTGACTGTCCTTCTGATGACCCCGTCCCTACTTTTATCTCATTTCTAATTATCTATTTCCTCCTATGCTAAAACTCAAGCATTCTGAAGAAGTGTTTCTGAAATAAAGACGAAATATCAATTGGAATCCGTCGTCAGCATTTAGTTTATCCACTTTTCTATTTGTTTTGTTCATCTCGTCTGATTTACAAACTCCATCGTTTTTCCAATATATATATATATATATATGTGTGTGTGTGTGTGTGTGTGTGTGTGTGTGTGTGTGTGTGTGTGTTTATTGCTGGAGATGGACATATTCTTAGGACACAAGTCTACTTTTTATCCAGGAACATGGAATGCAGAATTCAGATTCATACTTAAGCACAAGTTTGATCATATACTGTTATCAGTTTTATCATCTAAGTTGGCAATTTACCATCCAAATATAATACTTTATTAGCACGTTTTACAAACAAACATTATGGATCTAAATCTATTATGTTTGATTCTGTTATCCAGAATTTATCAAGCTAAAACCTCAAAGTGACAATGGATTTCTTGTTCAAGCATGGGCTTAGAATCTGCCTTTCCTCTCTGGGATTAGAAAACTCAGAACACACACACACACACACACACACGCACACGCACACACACACACATATATATATCATCATCATCATCATCATGTCGCGCCGCCTGCGCGGATATCCCTGACCGTCTCTCGCCATTTCTCCCTATCATTCATCGCCTCCGGCAGGTCTTCAGGATTACAACCCGTGTCCTCACATAGCTGCTGTATGTAAGTTCGTGCTGGTCGTCCCACTCTTGCACATCCATGAGTGGGGGTCCACAGGAGTACATCGCTTATGAGCTCGTCCTTGCTTCTCCAGCAGTGTCCTGCGTGTCTGGTTCGTCGAACTTGTATAGTTTTTGTGATGGGGGGCAAGTGTCCGTATAGTTGGAGTCTCGTGGGGTGTTGTCGCCAGGACTTGTTTAATACTGCTCTCAACATTCTTGTGTAATTTCCGTCCAGCCTCCTCTCCAGCCGTTTTGTAAGCGTCCATGTGGTGCATCCATATAGCAGTATCGACACAACCGCTGCCTGGAAGAAACTGCGTTTCATTTTATCTGTTAGGTCCGACTTCCATATGATCGAGAGCCTATCGATAGCTGTCCATGCCTTCGTCAGTCGTGTGTCGATGTCCTTCTCGGTTGATGAGACGCTGCTTCCTAGGTAGGTGAATTTGTCGACTAGTTTCAGAGAGGCTCCGTCTAGTGTGGCAATGTTGCCTGTTTGGTTGTAACACATATATTCGGTTTTGTTTGCATTGACATGTAGGCCAATGCCAGCTGCAGCTCGTTCCAGACTATGTAGTAGTGTCTCTGCTTGATTAGGCGTATTCGCTAGTAACGCCAAGTCATCAGCGTAGTCGGCGTCCGTGATTGTTTTTGCGGGGTACCTTTTGCTTCTTCTCTTAGTCAGCTCAAAGCCATTTTCTCTGATTTTGTCTATCGAAGTCCTAAGCACATAGTCTAGACAGATGATAAAGAGGTACGGGGCTAGTGTGTCTCCTTGTAGTACTCCTGAAACAATGTCGAAGTATTCCGTGTCTCCATCTGGTGAACGTACTTTTACTTTGGTGTTTCTGTAGAGAATCATTATCGCTGCTACGGTTTCTTTTGGTAGGCCGTAAGCTAGTAGGATTTGCTCCATCTTCCCTCTGTGTATGGAATCGAAGGCCTTGGTAAAGTCGACAAATAGTAATGTCGCCTGTAAGTTTTTTTGCCCGAACGCCTTCCAGGATTCTACGGATGGTCAGTATTTGTGAGGTTGTGGATCTGTTTCTCCGGAAGCCATTTTGGTTTTTCCTAAGGATGTTTTCCATTTTGGGTTCTATGCGGTTTCGTAGTAGGGCATTGTAGATTTTGGCTGCTATGGATGTAAGTGTTATCCCTCGGTAGTTCTTGGCTAGTCCGAGGTCGCCTTTTTTAGGGAATGGAAGGATGCATCCCTTCGTCCATCGTTCTATCCTATTTTGACTATAGACTGCGTTGCATTGCCGGAGCAGTATATCGTCGAATTGTCTCGTCTTCCACACTTCTGGGGGGATCTCGTCTAGCCCCGCCGCTTTCCTATTTTTAATTCTTCTGAGAACCGTGTCGAGTTCTTCTTTGGTGAAAGGACCTAGTTTTACGTCTAATTGCTTACTAATAATTCTGGTGATCGGTTCATCCGTTATTTCCGGTGGGTTTCCTAGTAGATTTTTGAAATGCTGTTCCCATAGTTTTATTCTTTCTTGTTGGCTTGCAGCTTTCAATTTTGCTTTGGCTGTGCTCTTCCTTCCACTTACTTCGTTTATTGTTTGCCAGGCTATCCTGGATTGCCTATCTTCCACCGAGTCTCTAATCTTATCTATCTGATTTTGTACGTATTCTGCCTGTTCTTTTAGGTATATTCCTGTTAATTGATGTTGCGCCTTTTCTAGTTCTCGTGCATTTGTATTTGTTGGGTTCTGTTGATAGTTTTTGGAGGCAGTCTTCACGAGTGCACGTTTTTCTCTAGCTGCTGGCGTTTCCCAAGGGACTCTATATTTAGTTTTAGGTTTTGTTGGAATACACTTTTCTGCCGCCTCCAGGTGTGCTTCTACAAAATTTTCATATTCGTCATTTGGGGTGCCTATTTCTACCTTCTCTTGTAGTGCTTCGAATCTGTTTCTTAATTCTAATGCATATTTATCTCTAATATCTCTGTTGTTGAGTAGGGCCCAGTCATAGTGCTTGGTCGTCGCTTTACGTGTGGCGTTTTTTCTTAGGCTTAGTCGTACTTTGGCCGTAACTATTCGATGATCGGAGGACACACCCTCAAAGGAGGAGTATGCCTCGCAATTCATCGCACTATTCTTCCATTTCCTGTTCATAAGGACGTAGTCTATCTGTGCTTTACTCTTATTCGCGTATGTGTAGGTCCATAATTTCCCCTCCCTTTTTTGAAAGTTTGTATTGAGGCAGGTTAATCTATTTTCTATCATGAAATCTATTAAATGCTGTCCATTCCTGTTAGACGCGTAGTGTAGGCTGTATTTGTTGTGTCTGTTTTTCCCGATTTGTGCATTCATATCTCCGCCAATGACTAGCAGGTTGTGTTTCGGAATGCTACGTACTAGGGAGGATAGATCTTCGTAGAAGGTGGCTATTTCGTTTTCTTCGCTAACATTGGTAGGGCTGTAGCAGGATATAATTGTTGCTTTGGGGTTGCCATTAAACGTTGCGGCCATCATCCTAGGTTGTATTCTCTCAATGCTGTTCAGTGTTTTTAACGCTCTCGGTCCTAGAAGTATTCCCACCCCTCCTACCGATGCATTGACAGAGTTTTTCCATGCCGATACAGTCACCAGCATCCATCCATTTCCAGTTTCGTGATACTTGATATCTTCGGTGTGCGTGTATCGGTGCTCTTGTATGCAAATTATATCTATCTTATGCTCTACGGCTGATGCAGTTAGCTCTGATAGTTGACCTATTCTATTTAGGGTTCTTACGTTAAATGTCGCTATCTGTATTGTTTGTTTGCATTTTAGTAGTTTTTGTTTGTGTTTGAGCTCTGTAGCTGATTTTTCGAACACCGAGGCCAGGGCTCCAACCTCAGCAGGACGCGCCCCTTTTTTACCCGCGCGAAGAGCGATGCGGTTTATGGATCTGGTTTGAGTACTAGTCATGGTTATCTTTCGGTGGCTGTTTTTGTTCTCATCTATAGAAGCCACTCTTATAGATGAGCAGCAGTAGTTCCCCGATCGAACTGGCAATCTTGAGCGTTAAGCCGCAAGACTCACACGTACAGCATGCTGCTTCCCATGTGTACGCGGTAGTAATAAAAAAAAAAAAAAAAAAAAAAAAAAAAAAAAAAAAAAAAAAAAAATAATTAAATAAAAAAAAATTCACTTTTTTTTTATCTTAAGTTTTAACTTAGTTAAAGTCCAGGACTGCTGGATGTTAAAATTCAAAGAAATTTTGTGGTATATTTCATGGTTATCTAGTGGTGGACAGACAGAGAGAGAGAGAGACACAGAGAGAGAGAGAAAGAAAGAGAGAGGAGGAGTCAACTCTTTTATGGCTTTCGTCTTTATCACGTGTTAGACTACATTTGAGGTGTTTTGGATTTTTTTTTTTTTTTCCTTTCTTTTCAGGGGGGGGGCAATTTTGGGGGTTTTCTTTAGTAAATTTAGAAGTTCGTCTTCCAAAAGTAAAGTTTTCCTGAAAATTAACTCGCAAAAGTCTTCATTCTTCATTTAAACAACACATAATACAGCTGAGATTTAAGACATGACTATTTTAAATCAAATGTGCATTTTTAAATGAATAGTTTAGTAGAATAAATTTACTGACCTCTGTGAAAAAAATTCTGGAAACGGAATCACTTCCAAACGTATGCATACTATTTCAACAAATGAAGGATTAAATTATTACTAATTTTAGTATTTATATTAAAGGTTCCACTCCTATATCATGGTCAACTGGTGGTGGACAGACAGAGAGAGAGAGAGAGAGAGAGAGAGACACAGAGAGAGAGAAAGAAAGAGAGAGGAGGAGTCAACTCTTTTATGGCTTTCGTCTTTAGCACGTGTTAGACTACATTTGAGGTGTTTTGGATTTTTTTTTTTTTTTCCTTTCTTTTCAGGGGGGGGGCAATTTTGGGGGTTTTCTTTAGTAAATTTAGAAGTTCGTCTTCCAAAAGTAAAGTTTTCCTGAAAATTAACTCGCAAAAGTCTTCATTCTTCATTTAAACAACACATAATACAGCTGAGATTTAAGACATGACTATTTTAAATCAAATGTGCATTTTTAAATGAATAGTTTAGTAGAATAAATTTACTGACCTCTGTGAAAAAAATTCTGGAAACGGAATCACTTCCAAACGTATGCATACTATTTCAACAAATGAAGGATTAAATTATTACTAATTTTAGTATTTATATTAAAGGTTCCACTCCTATATCATGGTCAACTGGTGGTGGACAGACAGAGAGAGAGAGAGAGAGAGAGAGAGACACAGAGAGAGAGAAAGAAAGAGAGAGGAGGAGTCAACTCTTTTATGGCTTTCGTCTTTAGCACGTGTTAGACTACATTTGAGGTGTTTTGGATTTTTTTTTTTTTTTTTCCTTTCTTTTCAGGGGGGGGGCAATTTTGGGGGTTTTCTTTAGTAAATTTAGAAGTTCGTCTTCCAAAAGTAAAGTTTTCCTGAAAATTAACTCGCAAAAGTCTTCATTCTTCATTTAAACAACACATAATACAGCTGAGATTTAAGACATGACTATTTTAAATCAAATGTGCATTTTTAAATGAATAGTTTAGTAGAATAAATTTACTGACCTCTGTGAAAAAAATTCTGGAAACGGAATCACTTCCAAACGTATGCATACTATTTCAACAAATGAAGGATTAAATTATTACTAATTTTAGTATTTATATTAAAGGTTCCACTCCTATATCATGGTCAACTGGTGGTGGACAGACAGAGAGAGAGAGAGAGAGAGAGAGAGACACAGAGAGAGAGAAAGAAAGAGAGAGGAGGAGTCAACTCTTTTATGGCTTTCGTCTTTAGCACGTGTTAGACTACATTTGAGGTGTTTTGGATTTTTTTTTTTTTTTCCTTTCTTTTCAGGGGGGGGGCAATTTTGGGGGTTTTCTTTAGTAAATTTAGAAGTTCGTCTTCCAAAAGTAAAGTTTTCCTGAAAATTAACTCGCAAAAGTCTTCATTCTTCATTTAAACAACACATAATACAGCTGAGATTTAAGACATGACTATTTTAAATCAAATGTGCATTTTTAAATGAATAGTTTAGTAGAATAAATTTACTGACCTCTGTGAAAAAAATTCTGGAAACGGAATCACTTCCAAACGTATGCATACTATTTCAACAAATGAAGGATTAAATTATTACTAATTTTAGTATTTATATTAAAGGTTCCACTCCTATATCATGGTCAACTGGTGGTGGACAGACAGAGAGAGAGAGAGAGAGAGAGAGAGACACAGAGAGAGAGAAAGAAAGAGAGAGGAGGAGTCAACTCTTTTATGGCTTTCGTCTTTAGCACGTGTTAGACTACATTTGAGGTGTTTTGGATTTTTTTTTTTTTTTTCCTTTCTTTTCAGGGGGGGGGCAATTTTGGGGGTTTTCTTTAGTAAATTTAGAAGTTCGTCTTCCAAAAGTAAAGTTTTCCTGAAAATTAACTCGCAAAAGTCTTCATTCTTCATTTAAACAACACATAATACAGCTGAGATTTAAGACATGACTATTTTAAATCAAATGTGCATTTTTAAATGAATAGTTTAGTAGAATAAATTTACTGACCTCTGTGAAAAAAATTCTGGAAACGGAATCACTTCCAAACGTATGCATACTATTTCAACAAATGAAGGATTAAATTATTACTAATTTTAGTATTTATATTAAAGGTTCCACTCCTATATCATGGTCAACTGGTGGTGGACAGACAGAGAGAGAGAGAGAGAGAGAGAGAGACACAGAGAGAGAGAAAGAAAGAGAGAGGAGGAGTCAACTCTTTTATGGCTTTCGTCTTTAGCACGTGTTAGACTACATTTGAGGTGTTTTGGATTTTTTTTTTTTTTTTCCTTTCTTTTCAGGGGGGGGGCAATTTTGGGGGTTTTCTTTAGTAAATTTAGAAGTTCGTCTTCCAAAAGTAAAGTTTTCCTGAAAATTAACTCGCAAAAGTCTTCATTCTTCATTTAAACAACACATAATACAGCTGAGATTTAAGACATGACTATTTTAAATCAAATGTGCATTTTTAAATGAATAGTTTAGTAGAATAAATTTACTGACCTCTGTGAAAAAAATTCTGGAAACGGAATCACTTCCAAACGTATGCATACTATTTCAACAAATGAAGGATTAAATTATTACTAATTTTAGTATTTATATTAAAGGTTCCACTCCTATATCATGGTCAACTGGTGGTGGACAGACAGAGAGAGAGAGAGAGAGAGAGAGAGACACAGAGAGAGAGAAAGAAAGAGAGAGGAGGAGTCAACTCTTTTATGGCTTTCGTCTTTAGCACGTGTTAGACTACATTTGAGGTGTTTTGGATTTTTTTTTTTTTTTTCCTTTCTTTTCAGGGGGGGGGCAATTTTGGGGGTTTTCTTTAGTAAATTTAGAAGTTCGTCTTCCAAAAGTAAAGTTTTCCTGAAAATTAACTCGCAAAAGTCTTCATTCTTCATTTAAACAACACATAATACAGCTGAGATTT
Organism: Sepioteuthis lessoniana; assembly: GCA_963585895.1. Taxonomy (NCBI): domain Eukaryota; kingdom Metazoa; phylum Mollusca; class Cephalopoda; order Myopsida; family Loliginidae; genus Sepioteuthis; species Sepioteuthis lessoniana. Next base: position 33,874 of record CAUZXS010001737.1, on the reverse strand, counting down.
AAGACATGACTATTTTAAATCAAATGTGCATTTTTAAATGAATAGTTTAGTAGAATAAATTTACTGACCTCTGTGAAAAAAATTCTGGAAACGGAATCACTTCCAAACGTATGCATACTATTTCAACAAATGAAGGATTAAATTATTACTAATTTTAGTATTTATATTAAAGGTTCCACTCCTATATCATGGTCAACTGGTGGTGGACAGACAGAGAGAGAGAGAGAGAGAGAGAGAGACACAGAGAGAGAGAAAGAAAGAGAGAGGAGGAGTCAACTCTTTTATGGCTTTCGTCTTTAGCACGTGTTAGACTACATTTGAGGTGTTTTGGATTTTTTTTTTTTTTTTCCTTTCTTTTCAGGGGGGGGGCAATTTTGGGGGTTTTCTTTAGTAAATTTAGAAGTTCGTCTTCCAAAAGTAAAGTTTTCCTGAAAATTAACTCGCAAAAGTCTTCATTCTTCATTTAAACAACACATAATACAGCTGAGATTTAAGACATGACTATTTTAAATCAAATGTGCATTTTTAAATGAATAGTTTAGTAGAATAAATTTACTGACCTCTGTGAAAAAAATTCTGGAAACGGAATCACTTCCAAACGTATGCATACTATTTCAACAAATGAAGGATTAAATTATTACTAATTTTAGTATTTATATTAAAGGTTCCACTCCTATATCATGGTCAACTGGTGGTGGACAGACAGAGAGAGAGAGAGAGAGAGAGAGAGAGACACAGAGAGAGAGAAAGAAAGAGAGAGGAGGAGTCAACTCTTTTATGGCTTTCGTCTTTAGCACGTGTTAGACTACATTTGAGGTGTTTTGGATTTTTTTTTTTTTTTTTCCTTTCTTTTCAGGGGGGGGGCAATTTTGGGGGTTTTCTTTAGTAAATTTAGAAGTTCGTCTTCCAAAAGTAAAGTTTTCCTGAAAATTAACTCGCAAAAGTCTTCATTCTTCATTTAAACAACACATAATACAGCTGAGATTTAAGACATGACTATTTTAAATCAAATGTGCATTTTTAAATGAATAGTTTAGTAGAATAAATTTACTGACCTCTGTGAAAAAAATTCTGGAAACGGAATCACTTCCAAACGTATGCATACTATTTCAACAAATGAAGGATTAAATTATTACTAATTTTAGTATTTATATTAAAGGTTCCACTCCTATATCATGGTCAACTGGTGGTGGACAGACAGAGAGAGAGAGAGAGAGAGAGAGAGACACAGAGAGAGAGAAAGAAAGAGAGAGGAGGAGTCAACTCTTTTATGGCTTTCGTCTTTAGCACGTGTTAGACTACATTTGAGGTGTTTTGGATTTTTTTTTTTTTTTTCCTTTCTTTTCAGGGGGGGGGCAATTTTGGGGGTTTTCTTTAGTAAATTTAGAAGTTCGTCTTCCAAAAGTAAAGTTTTCCTGAAAATTAACTCGCAAAAGTCTTCATTCTTCATTTAAACAACACATAATACAGCTGAGATTTAAGACATGACTATTTTAAATCAAATGTGCATTTTTAAATGAATAGTTTAGTAGAATAAATTTACTGACCTCTGTGAAAAAAATTCTGGAAACGGAATCACTTCCAAACGTATGCATACTATTTCAACAAATGAAGGATTAAATTATTACTAATTTTAGTATTTATATTAAAGGTTCCACTCCTATATCATGGTCAACTGGTGGTGGACAGACAGAGAGAGAGAGAGAGAGAGAGAGAGACACAGAGAGAGAGAAAGAAAGAGAGAGGAGGAGTCAACTCTTTTATGGCTTTCGTCTTTAGCACGTGTTAGACTACATTTGAGGTGTTTTGGATTTTTTTTTTTTTTTTTCCTTTCTTTTCAGGGGGGGGGCAATTTTGGGGGTTTTCTTTAGTAAATTTAGAAGTTCGTCTTCCAAAAGTAAAGTTTTCCTGAAAATTAACTCGCAAAAGTCTTCATTCTTCATTTAAACAACACATAATACAGCTGAGATTTAAGACATGACTATTTTAAATCAAATGTGCATTTTTAAATGAATAGTTTAGTAGAATAAATTTACTGACCTCTGTGAAAAAAATTCTGGAAACGGAATCACTTCCAAACGTATGCATACTATTTCAACAAATGAAGGATTAAATTATTACTAATTTTAGTATTTATATTAAAGGTTCCACTCCTATATCATGGTCAACTGGTGGTGGACAGACAGAGAGAGAGAGAGAGAGAGAGAGAGACACAGAGAGAGAGAAAGAAAGAGAGAGGAGGAGTCAACTCTTTTATGGCTTTCGTCTTTAGCACGTGTTAGACTACATTTGAGGTGTTTTGGATTTTTTTTTTTTTTTTCCTTTCTTTTCAGGGGGGGGGCAATTTTGGGGGTTTTCTTTAGTAAATTTAGAAGTTCGTCTTCCAAAAGTAAAGTTTTCCTGAAAATTAACTCGCAAAAGTCTTCATTCTTCATTTAAACAACACATAATACAGCTGAGATTTAAGACATGACTATTTTAAATCAAATGTGCATTTTTAAATGAATAGTTTAGTAGAATAAATTTACTGACCTCTGTGAAAAAAATTCTGGAAACGGAATCACTTCCAAACGTATGCATACTATTTCAACAAATGAAGGATTAAATTATTACTAATTTTAGTATTTATATTAAAGGTTCCACTCCTATATCATGGTCAACTGGTGGTGGACAGACAGAGAGAGAGAGAGAGAGAGAGAGAGACACAGAGAGAGAGAAAGAAAGAGAGAGGAGGAGTCAACTCTTTTATGGCTTTCGTCTTTAGCACGTGTTAGACTACATTTGAGGTGTTTTGGATTTTTTTTTTTTTTTTTCCTTTCTTTTCAGGGGGGGGGCAATTTTGGGGGTTTTCTTTAGTAAATTTAGAAGTTCGTCTTCCAAAAGTAAAGTTTTCCTGAAAATTAACTCGCAAAAGTCTTCATTCTTCATTTAAACAACACATAATACAGCTGAGATTTAAGACATGACTATTTTAAATCAAATGTGCATTTTTAAATGAATAGTTTAGTAGAATAAATTTACTGACCTCTGTGAAAAAAATTCTGGAAACGGAATCACTTCCAAACGTATGCATACTATTTCAACAAATGAAGGATTAAATTATTACTAATTTTAGTATTTATATTAAAGGTTCCACTCCTATATCATGGTCAACTGGTGGTGGACAGACAGAGAGAGAGAGAGAGAGAGAGAGAGACACAGAGAGAGAGAAAGAAAGAGAGAGGAGGAGTCAACTCTTTTATGGCTTTCGTCTTTAGCACGTGTTAGACTACATTTGAGGTGTTTTGGATTTTTTTTTTTTTTTTCCTTTCTTTTCAGGGGGGGGGCAATTTTGGGGGTTTTCTTTAGTAAATTTAGAAGTTCGTCTTCCAAAAGTAAAGTTTTCCTGAAAATTAACTCGCAAAAGTCTTCATTCTTCATTTAAACAACACATAATACAGCTGAGATTTAAGACATGACTATTTTAAATCAAATGTGCATTTTTAAATGAATAGTTTAGTAGAATAAATTTACTGACCTCTGTGAAAAAAATTCTGGAAACGGAATCACTTCCAAACGTATGCATACTATTTCAACAAATGAAGGATTAAATTATTACTAATTTTAGTATTTATATTAAAGGTTCCACTCCTATATCATGGTCAACTGGTGGTGGACAGACAGAGAGAGAGAGAGAGAGAGAGAGAGACACAGAGAGAGAGAAAGAAAGAGAGAGGAGGAGTCAACTCTTTTATGGCTTTCGTCTTTAGCACGTGTTAGACTACATTTGAGGTGTTTTGGATTTTTTTTTTTTTTTTTCCTTTCTTTTCAGGGGGGGGGCAATTTTGGGGGTTTTCTTTAGTAAATTTAGAAGTTCGTCTTCCAAAAGTAAAGTTTTCCTGAAAATTAACTCGCAAAAGTCTTCATTCTTCATTTAAACAACACATAATACAGCTGAGATTTAAGACATGACTATTTTAAATCAAATGTGCATTTTTAAATGAATAGTTTAGTAGAATAAATTTACTGACCTCTGTGAAAAAAATTCTGGAAACGGAATCACTTCCAAACGTATGCATACTATTTCAACAAATGAAGGATTAAATTATTACTAATTTTAGTATTTATATTAAAGGTTCCACTCCTATATCATGGTCAACTGGTGGTGGACAGACAGAGAGAGAGAGAGAGAGAGAGAGAGACACAGAGAGAGAGAAAGAAAGAGAGAGGAGGAGTCAACTCTTTTATGGCTTTCGTCTTTAGCACGTGTTAGACTACATTTGAGGTGTTTTGGATTTTTTTTTTTTTTTTCCTTTCTTTTCAGGGGGGGGGCAATTTTGGGGGTTTTCTTTAGTAAATTTAGAAGTTCGTCTTCCAAAAGTAAAGTTTTCCTGAAAATTAACTCGCAAAAGTCTTCATTCTTCATTTAAACAACACATAATACAGCTGAGATTTAAGACATGACTATTTTAAATCAAATGTGCATTTTTAAATGAATAGTTTAGTAGAATAAATTTACTGACCTCTGTGAAAAAAATTCTGGAAACGGAATCACTTCCAAACGTATGCATACTATTTCAACAAATGAAGGATTAAATTATTACTAATTTTAGTATTTATATTAAAGGTTCCACTCCTATATCATGGTCAACTGGTGGTGGACAGACAGAGAGAGAGAGAGAGAGAGAGAGAGACACAGAGAGAGAGAAAGAAAGAGAGAGGAGGAGTCAACTCTTTTATGGCTTTCGTCTTTAGCACGTGTTAGACTACATTTGAGGTGTTTTGGATTTTTTTTTTTTTTTTTCCTTTCTTTTCAGGGGGGGGGCAATTTTGGGGGTTTTCTTTAGTAAATTTAGAAGTTCGTCTTCCAAAAGTAAAGTTTTCCTGAAAATTAACTCGCAAAAGTCTTCATTCTTCATTTAAACAACACATAATACAGCTGAGATTTAAGACATGACTATTTTAAATCAAATGTGCATTTTTAAATGAATAGTTTAGTAGAATAAATTTACTGACCTCTGTGAAAAAAATTCTGGAAACGGAATCACTTCCAAACGTATGCATACTATTTCAACAAATGAAGGATTAAATTATTACTAATTTTAGTATTTATATTAAAGGTTCCACTCCTATATCATGGTCAACTGGTGGTGGACAGACAGAGAGAGAGAGAGAGAGAGAGAGAGACACAGAGAGAGAGAAAGAAAGAGAGAGGAGGAGTCAACTCTTTTATGGCTTTCGTCTTTAGCACGTGTTAGACTACATTTGAGGTGTTTTGGATTTTTTTTTTTTTTTTCCTTTCTTTTCAGGGGGGGGGCAATTTTGGGGGTTTTCTTTAGTAAATTTAGAAGTTCGTCTTCCAAAAGTAAAGTTTTCCTGAAAATTAACTCGCAAAAGTCTTCATTCTTCATTTAAACAACACATAATACAGCTGAGATTTAAGACATGACTATTTTAAATCAAATGTGCATTTTTAAATGAATAGTTTAGTAGAATAAATTTACTGACCTCTGTGAAAAAAATTCTGGAAACGGAATCACTTCCAAACGTATGCATACTATTTCAACAAATGAAGGATTAAATTATTACTAATTTTAGTATTTATATTAAAGGTTCCACTCCTATATCATGGTCAACTGGTGGTGGACAGACAGAGAGAGAGAGAGAGAGAGAGAGAGACACAGAGAGAGAGAAAGAAAGAGAGAGGAGGAGTCAACTCTTTTATGGCTTTCGTCTTTAGCACGTGTTAGACTACATTTGAGGTGTTTTGGATTTTTTTTTTTTTTTTTCCTTTCTTTTCAGGGGGGGGGCAATTTTGGGGGTTTTCTTTAGTAAATTTAGAAGTTCGTCTTCCAAAAGTAAAGTTTTCCTGAAAATTAACTCGCAAAAGTCTTCATTCTTCATTTAAACAACACATAATACAGCTGAGATTTAAGACATGACTATTTTAAATCAAATGTGCATTTTTAAATGAATAGTTTAGTAGAATAAATTTACTGACCTCTGTGAAAAAAATTCTGGAAACGGAATCACTTCCAAACGTATGCATACTATTTCAACAAATGAAGGATTAAATTATTACTAATTTTAGTATTTATATTAAAGGTTCCACTCCTATATCATGGTCAACTGGTGGTGGACAGACAGAGAGAGAGAGAGAGAGAGAGAGAGACACAGAGAGAGAGAAAGAAAGAGAGAGGAGGAGTCAACTCTTTTATGGCTTTCGTCTTTAGCACGTGTTAGACTACATTTGAGGTGTTTTGGATTTTTTTTTTTTTTTTCCTTTCTTTTCAGGGGGGGGGCAATTTTGGGGGTTTTCTTTAGTAAATTTAGAAGTTCGTCTTCCAAAAGTAAAGTTTTCCTGAAAATTAACTCGCAAAAGTCTTCATTCTTCATTTAAACAACACATAATACAGCTGAGATTTAAGACATGACTATTTTAAATCAAATGTGCATTTTTAAATGAATAGTTTAGTAGAATAAATTTACTGACCTCTGTGAAAAAAATTCTGGAAACGGAATCACTTCCAAACGTATGCATACTATTTCAACAAATGAAGGATTAAATTATTACTAATTTTAGTATTTATATTAAAGGTTCCACTCCTATATCATGGTCAACTGGTGGTGGACAGACAGAGAGAGAGAGAGAGAGAGAGAGAGAGACACAGAGAGAGAGAAAGAAAGAGAGAGGAGGAGTCAACTCTTTTATGGCTTTCGTCTTTAGCACGTGTTAGACTACATTTGAGGTGTTTTGGATTTTTTTTTTTTTTTTTCCTTTCTTTTCAGGGGGGGGGCAATTTTGGGGGTTTTCTTTAGTAAATTTAGAAGTTCGTCTTCCAAAAGTAAAGTTTTCCTGAAAATTAACTCGCAAAAGTCTTCATTCTTCATTTAAACAACACATAATACAGCTGAGATTTAAGACATGACTATTTTAAATCAAATGTGCATTTTTAAATGAATAGTTTAGTAGAATAAATTTACTGACCTCTGTGAAAAAAATTCTGGAAACGGAATCACTTCCAAACGTATGCATACTATTTCAACAAATGAAGGATTAAATTATTACTAATTTTAGTATTTATATTAAAGGTTCCACTCCTATATCATGGTCAACTGGTGGTGGACAGACAGAGAGAGAGAGAGAGAGAGAGAGAGACACAGAGAGAGAGAAAGAAAGAGAGAGGAGGAGTCAACTCTTTTATGGCTTTCGTCTTTAGCACGTGTTAGACTACATTTGAGGTGTTTTGGATTTTTTTTTTTTTTTTCCTTTCTTTTCAGGGGGGGGGCAATTTTGGGGGTTTTCTTTAGTAAATTTAGAAGTTCGTCTTCCAAAAGTAAAGTTTTCCTGAAAATTAACTCGCAAAAGTCTTCATTCTTCATTTAAACAACACATAATACAGCTGAGATTTAAGACATGACTATTTTAAATCAAATGTGCATTTTTAAATGAATAGTTTAGTAGAATAAATTTACTGACCTCTGTGAAAAAAATTCTGGAAACGGAATCACTTCCAAACGTATGCATACTATTTCAACAAATGAAGGATTAAATTATTACTAATTTTAGTATTTATATTAAAGGTTCCACTCCTATATCATGGTCAACTGGTGGTGGACAGACAGAGAGAGAGAGAGAGAGAGAGAGACACAGAGAGAGAGAAAGAAAGAGAGAGGAGGAGTCAACTCTTTTATGGCTTTCGTCTTTAGCACGTGTTAGACTACATTTGAGGTGTTTTGGATTTTTTTTTTTTTTTTTTTCCTTTCTTTTCAGGGGGGGGGCAATTTTGGGGGTTTTCTTTAGTAAATTTAGAAGTTCGTCTTCCAAAAGTAAAGTTTTCCTGAAAATTAACTCGCAAAAGTCTTCATTCTTCATTTAAACAACACATAATACAGCTGAGATTTAAGACATGACTATTTTAAATCAAATGTGCATTTTTAAATGAATAGTTTAGTAGAATAAATTTACTGACCTCTGTGAAAAAATTTTGGAAACGGAATCACTTCCAAACGTATGCATACTATTTCAACAAATGAAGGATTAAATTATTACTAATTTTAGTATTTATATTAAAGGTTCCACTCCTATATCATGGTCAACTGGTGGTGGACAGACAGAGAGAGAGAGAGAGAGAGAGAGAGAGAGAGACAGAGAGAGAGAAAGAAAGAGAGAGGAGGAGTCAACTCTTTTATGGCTTTCGTCTTTATCACGTGTTAGACTACATTTGAGGTGTTTTGGATTTTTTTTTTTTTTTCCTTTCTTTTCAGGGGGGGGGGCAATTTTGGGGGTTTTCTTTAGTAAATTTAGAAGTTCGTCTTCCAAAAGTAAAGTTTTCCTGAAAATTAACTCGCAAAAGTCTTCATTCTTCATTTAAACAACACATAATACAGCTGAGATTTAAGACATGACTATTTTAAATCAAATGTGCATTTTTAAATGAATAGTTTAGTAGAATAAATTTACTGACCTCTGTGAAAAAAATTCTGGAAACGGAATCACTTCCAAACGTATGCATACTATTTCAACAAATGAAGGATTAAATTATTACTAATTTTAGTATTTATATTAAAGGTTCCACTCCTATATCATGGTCAACTGGTGGTGGACAGACAGAGAGAGAGAGAGAGAGAGAGAGACACAGAGAGAGAGAAAGAAAGAGAGAGGAGGAGTCAACTCTTTTATGGCTTTCGTCTTTATCACGTGTTAGACTACATTTGAGGTGTTTTGGATTTTTTTTTTTTTTTCCTTTCTTTTCAGGGGGGGGGCAATTTTGGGGGTTTTCTTTAGTAAATTTAGAAGTTCGTCTTCCAAAAGTAAAGTTTTCCTGAAAATTAACTCGCAAAAGTCTTCATTCTTCATTTAAACAACACATAATACAGCTGAGATTTAAGACATGACTATTTTAAATCAAATGTGCATTTTTAAATGAATAGTTTAGTAGAATAAATTTACTGACCTCTGTGAAAAAAATTCTGGAAACGGAATCACTTCCAAACGTATGCATACTATTTCAACAAATGAAGGATTAAATTATTACTAATTTTAGTATTTATATTAAAGGTTCCACTCCTATATCATGGTCAACTGGTGGTGGACAGACAGAGAGAGAGAGAGAGAGAGAGAGAGACACAGAGAGAGAGAAAGAAAGAGAGAGGAGGAGTCAACTCTTTTATGGCTTTCGTCTTTAGCACGTGTTAGACTACATTTGAGGTGTTTTGGATTTTTTTTTTTTTTTTTCCTTTCTTTTCAGGGGGGGGGCAATTTTGGGGGTTTTCTTTAGTAAATTTAGAAGTTCGTCTTCCAAAAGTAAAGTTTTCCTGAAAATTAACTCGCAAAAGTCTTCATTCTTCATTTAAACAACACATAATACAGCTGAGATTTAAGACATGACTATTTTAAATCAAATGTGCATTTTTAAATGAATAGTTTAGTAGAATAAATTTACTGACCTCTGAAAAAAATTCTGGAAACGGAATCACTTCCAAACGTATGCATACTATTTCAACAAATGAAGGATTAAATTATTACTAATTTTAGTATTTATATTAAAGGTTCCACTCCTATATCATGGTCAACTGGTGGTGGACAGACAGAGAGAGAGAGAGAGAGAGAGAGAGACACAGAGAGAGAGAAAGAAAGAGAGAGGAGGAGTCAACTCTTTTATGGCTTTCGTCTTTAGCACGTGTTAGACTACATTTGAGGTGTTTTGGATTTTTTTTTTTTTTTCCTTTCTTTTCAGGGGGGGGGCAATTTTGGGGGTTTTCTTTAGTAAATTTAGAAGTTCGTCTTCCAAAAGTAAAGTTTTCCTGAAAATTAACTCGCAAAAGTCTTCATTCTTCATTTAAACAACACATAATACAGCTGAGATTTAAGACATGACTATTTTAAATCAAATGTGCATTTTTAAATGAATAGTTTAGTAGAATAAATTTACTGACCTCTGTGAAAAAAATTCTGGAAACGGAATCACTTCCAAACGTATGCATACTATTTCAACAAATGAAGGATTAAATTATTACTAATTTTAGTATTTATATTAAAGGTTCCACTCCTATATCATGGTCAACTGGTGGTGGACAGACAGAGAGAGAGAGAGAGAGAGAGAGAGACACAGAGAGAGAGAAAGAAAGAGAGAGGAGGAGTCAACTCTTTTATGGCTTTCGTCTTTAGCACGTGTTAGACTACATTTGAGGTGTTTTGGATTTTTTTTTTTTTTTTTTCCTTTCTTTTCAGGGGGGGGGCAATTTTGGGGGTTTTCTTTAGTAAATTTAGAAGTTCGTCTTCCAAAAGTAAAGTTTTCCTGAAAATTAACTCGCAAAAGTCTTCATTCTTCATTTAAACAACACATAATACAGCTGAGATTTAAGACATGACTATTTTAAATCAAATGTGCATTTTTAAATGAATAGTTTAGTAGAATAAATTTACTGACCTCTGTGAAAAAAATTCTGGAAACGGAATCACTTCCAAACGTATGCATACTATTTCAACAAATGAAGGATTAAATTATTACTAATTTTAGTATTTATATTAAAGGTTCCACTCCTATATCATGGTCAACTGGTGGTGGACAGACAGAGAGAGAGAGAGAGAGAGAGAGAGACACAGAGAGAGAGAAAGAAAGAGAGAGGAGGAGTCAACTCTTTTATGGCTTTCGTCTTTAGCACGTGTTAGACTACATTTGAGGTGTTTTGGATTTTTTTTTTTTTTTTTTTCCTTTCTTTCCAGGGGGGGGGCAATTTTGGGGGTTTTCTTTAGTAAATTTAGAAGTTCGTCTTCCAAAAGTAAAGTTTTCCTGAAAATTAACTCGCAAAAGTCTTCATTCTTCATTTAAACAACACATAATACAGCTGAGATTTAAGACATGACTATTTTAAATCAAATGTGCATTTTTAAATGAATAGTTTAGTAGAATAAATTTACTGACCTCTGTGAAAAAAATTCTGGAAACGGAATCACTTCCAAACGTATGCATACTATTTTAACAAATGAAGGATTAAATTATTACTAATTTTAGTATTTATATTAAAGGTTCCACTCCTATATCATGGTCAACTGGTGGTGGACAGACAGAGAGAGAGAGAGAGAGACACAGAGAGAGAGAAAGAAAGAGAGAGGAGGAGTCAACTCTTTTATGGCTTTCGTCTTTAGCACGTGTTAGACTACATTTGAGGTGTTTTGGATTTTTTTTTTTTTTTTCCTTTCTTTTCAGGGGGGGGGCAATTTTGGGGGTTTTCTTTAGTAAATTTAGAAGTTCGTCTTCCAAAAGTAAAGTTTTCCTGAAAATTGACTCGCAAAAGTCTTCATTCTTCATTTAAACAACACATAATACAGCTGAGATTTAAGACATGACTATTTTAAATCAAATGTGCATTTTTAAATGAATAGTTTAGTAGAATAAATTTACTGACCTCTGTGAAAAAAATTCTGGAAACGGAATCACTTCCAAACGTATGCATACTATTTCAACAAATGAAGGATTAAATTATTACTAATTTTAGTATTTATATTAAAGGTTCCACTCCTATATCATGGTCAACTGGTGGTGGACAGACAGAGAGAGAGAGAGAGAGAGAGAGACACAGAGAGAGAGAAAGAAAGAGAGAGGAGGAGTCAACTCTTTTATGGCTTTCGTCTTTAGCACGTGTTAGACTACATTTGAGGTGTTTTGGATTTTTTTTTTTTTTTTTTCCTTTCTTTTCAGGGGGGGGGGGCAATTTTGGGGGTTTTCTTTAGTAAATTTAGAAGTTCGTCTTCCAAAAGTAAAGTTTTCCTGAAAATTAACTCGCAAAAGTCTTCATTCTTCATTTAAACAACACATAATACAGCTGAGATTTAAGACATGACTATTTTAAATCAAATGTGCATTTTTAAATGAATAGTTTAGTAGAATAAATTTACTGACCTCTGTGAAAAAATTTTGGAAACGGAATCACTTCCAAACGTATGCATACTATTTCAACAAATGAAGGATTAAATTATTACTAATTTTAGTATTTATATTAAAGGTTCCACTCCTATATCATGGTCAACTGGTGGTGGACAGACAGAGAGAGAGAGAGAGAGAGAGAGAGAGAGAGACACAGAGAGAGAGAAAGAAAGAGAGAGGAGGAGTCAACTCTTTTATGGCTTTCGTCTTTATCACGTGTTAGACTACATTTGAGGTGTTTTGGATTTTTTTTTTTTTTTTCCTTTCTTTTCAGGGGGGGGGCAATTTTGGGGGTTTTCTTTAGTAAATTTAGAAGTTCGTCTTCCAAAAGTAAAGTTTTCCTGAAAATTAACTCGCAAAAGTCTTCATTCTTCATTTAAACAACACATAATACAGCTGAGATTTAAGACATGACTATTTTAAATCAAATGTGCATTTTTAAATGAATAGTTTAGTAGAATAAATTTACTGACCTCTGTGAAAAAAATTCTGGAAACGGAATCACTTCCAAACGTATGCATACTATTTCAACAAATGAAGGATTAAATTATTACTAATTTTAGTATTTATATTAAAGGTTCCACTCCTATATCATGGTCAACTGGTGGTGGACAGACAGAGAGAGAGAGAGAGAGAGAGAGACACAGAGAGAGAGAAAGAAAGAGAGAGGAGGAGTCAACTCTTTTATGGCTTTCGTCTTTAGCACGTGTTAGACTACATTTGAGGTGTTTTGGATTTTTTTTTTTTTTTTTTCCTTTCTTTTCAGGGGGGGGGCAATTTTGGGGGTTTTCTTTAGTAAATTTAGAAGTTCGTCTTCCAAAAGTAAAGTTTTCCTGAAAATTAACTCGCAAAAGTCTTCATTCTTCATTTAAACAACACATAATACAGCTGAGATTTAAGACATGACTATTTTAAATCAAATGTGCATTTTTAAATGAATAGTTTAGTAGAATAAATTTACTGACCTCTGTGAAAAAAATTCTGGAAACGGAATCACTTCCAAACGTATGCATACTATTTCAACAAATGAAGGATTAAATTATTACTAATTTTAGTATTTATATTAAAGGTTCCACTCCTATATCATGGTCAACTGGTGGTGGACAGACAGAGAGAGAGAGAGAGAGAGAGAGAGACACAGAGAGAGAGAAAGAAAGAGAGAGGAGGAGTCAACTCTTTTATGGCTTTCGTCTTTAGCACGTGTTAGACTACATTTGAGGTGTTTTGGATTTTTTTTTTTTTTTTTTCCTTTCTTTTCAGGGGGGGGGCAATTTTGGGGGTTTTCTTTAGTAAATTTAGAAGTTCGTCTTCCAAAAGTAAAGTTTTCCTGAAAATTAACTCGCAAAAGTCTTCATTCTTCATTTAAACAACACATAATACAGCTGAGATTTAAGACATGACTATTTTAAATCAAATGTGCATTTTTAAATGAATAGTTTAGTAGAATAAATTTACTGACCTCTGTGAAAAAAATTCTGGAAACGGAATCACTTCCAAACGTATGCATACTATTTTAACAAATGAAGGATTAAATTATTACTAATTTTAGTATTTATATTAAAGGTTCCACTCCTATATCATGGTCAACTGGTGGTGGACAGACAGAGAGAGAGAGAGAGAAAGAAAGAGAGAGGAGGAGTCAACTCTTTTATGGCTTTCGTCTTTAGCACGTGTTAGACTACATTTGAGGTGTTTTGGATTTTTTTTTTTTTTTTTCCTTTCTTTTCAGGGGGGGGGCAATTTTGGGGGTTTTCTTTAGTAAATTTAGAAGTTCGTCTTCCAAAAGTAAAGTTTTCCTGAAAATTAACTCGCAAAAGTCTTCATTCTTCATTTAAACAACACATAATACAGCTGAGATTTAAGACATGACTATTTTAAATCAAATGTGCATTTTTAAATGAATAGTTTAGTAGAATAAATTTACTGACCTCTGTGAAAAAAATTCTGGAAACGGAATCACTTCCAAACGTATGCATACTATTTCAACAAATGAAGGATTAAATTATTACTAATTTTAGTATTTATATTAAAGGTTCCACTCCTATATCATGGTCAACTGGTGGTGGACAGACAGAGAGAGAGAGAGAGAGAGAGAGACACAGAGAGAGAGAAAGAAAGAGAGAGGAGGAGTCAACTCTTTTATGGCTTTCGTCTTTAGCACGTGTTAGACTACATTTGAGGTGTTTTGGATTTTTTTTTTTTTTTTTTCCTTTCTTTTCAGGGGGGGGGGGCAATTTTGGGGGTTTTCTTTAGTAAATTTAGAAGTTCGTCTTCCAAAAGTAAAGTTTTCCTGAAAATTAACTCGCAAAAGTCTTCATTCTTCATTTAAACAACACATAATACAGCTGAGATTTAAGACATGACTATTTTAAATCAAATGTGCATTTTTAAATGAATAGTTTAGTAGAATAAATTTACTGACCTCTGTGAAAAAAATTCTGGAAACGGAATCACTTCCAAACGTATGCATACTATTTCAACAAATGAAGGATTAAATTATTACTAATTTTAGTATTTATATTAAAGGTTCCACTCCTATATCATGGTCAACTGGTGGTGGACAGACAGAGAGAGAGAGAGAGAGAGAGAGACACAGAGAGAGAGAAAGAAAGAGAGAGGAGGAGTCAACTCTTTTATGGCTTTCGTCTTTAGCACGTGTTAGACTACATTTGAGGTGTTTTGGATTTTTTTTTTTTTTTTTCCTTTCTTTTCAGGGGGGGGGCAATTTTGGGGGTTTTCTTTAGTAAATTTAGAAGTTCGTCTTCCAAAAGTAAAGTTTTCCTGAAAATTAACTCGCAAAAGTCTTCATTCTTCATTTAAACAACACATAATACAGCTGAGATTTAAGACATGACTATTTTAAATCAAATGTGCATTTTTAAATGAATAGTTTAGTAGAATAAATTTACTGACCTCTGTGAAAAAAATTCTGGAAACGGAATCACTTCCAAACGTATGCATACTATTTCAACAAATGAAGGATTAAATTATTACTAATTTTAGTATTTATATTAAAGGTTCCACTCCTATATCATGGTCAACTGGTGGTGGACAGACAGAGAGAGAGAGAGAGAGAGAGAGAGACACAGAGAGAGAGAAAGAAAGAGAGAGGAGGAGTCAACTCTTTTATGGCTTTCGTCTTTAGCACGTGTTAGACTACATTTGAGGTGTTTTGGATTTTTTTTTTTTTTTTCCTTTCTTTTCAGGGGGGGGGCAATTTTGGGGGTTTTCTTTAGTAAATTTAGAAGTTCGTCTTCCAAAAGTAAAGTTTTCCTGAAAATTAACTCGCAAAAGTCTTCATTCTTCATTTAAACAACACATAATACAGCTGAGATTTAAGACATGACTATTTTAAATCAAATGTGCATTTTTAAATGAATAGTTTAGTAGAATAAATTTACTGACCTCTGTGAAAAAAATTCTGGAAACGGAATCACTTCCAAACGTATGCATACTATTTCAACAAATGAAGGATTAAATTATTACTAATTTTAGTATTTATATTAAAGGTTCCACTCCTATATCATGGTCAACTGGTGGTGGACAGACAGAGAGAGAGAGAGAGAGAGAGAGACACAGAGAGAGAGAAAGAAAGAGAGAGGAGGAGTCAACTCTTTTATGGCTTTCGTCTTTAGCACGTGTTAGACTACATTTGAGGTGTTTTGGATTTTTTTTTTTTTTTTTTTCCTTTCTTTTCAGGGGGGGGGCAATTTTGGGGGTTTTCTTTAGTAAATTTAGAAGTTCGTCTTCCAAAAGTAAAGTTTTCCTGAAAATTAACTCGCAAAAGTCTTCATTCTTCATTTAAACAACACATAATACAGCTGAGATTTAAGACATGACTATTTTAAATCAAATGTGCATTTTTAAATGAATAGTTTAGTAGAATAAATTTACTGACCTCTGTGAAAAAAATTCTGGAAACGGAATCACTTCCAAACGTATGCATACTATTTTAACAAATGAAGGATTAAATTATTACTAATTTTAGTATTTATATTAAAGGTTCCACTCCTATATCATGGTCAACTGGTGGTGGACAGACAGAGAGAGAGAGAGAGAGACACAGAGAGAGAGAAAGAAAGAGAGAGGAGGAGTCAACTCTTTTATGGCTTTCGTCTTTAGCACGTGTTAGACTACATTTGAGGTGTTTTGGATTTTTTTTTTTTTTTTTTCCTTTCTTTTCAGGGGGGGGGCAATTTTGGGGGTTTTCTTTAGTAAATTTAGAAGTTCGTCTTCCAAAAGTAAAGTTTTCCTGAAAATTAACTCGCAAAAGTCTTCATTCTTCATTTAAACAACACATAATACAGCTGAGATTTAAGACATGACTATTTTAAATCAAATGTGCATTTTTAAATGAATAGTTTAGTAGAATAAATTTACTGACCTCTGTGAAAAAAATTCTGGAAACGGAATCACTTCCAAACGTATGCATACTATTTTAACAAATGAAGGATTAAATTATTACTAATTTTAGTATTTATATTAAAGGTTCCACTCCTATATCATGGTCAACTGGTGGTGGACAGACAGAGAGAGAGAGAGAGAGACACAGAGAGAGAGAAAGAAAGAGAGAGGAGGAGTCAACTCTTTTATGGCTTTCGTCTTTAGCACGTGTTAGACTACATTTGAGGTGTTTTGGATTTTTTTTTTTTTTTTCCTTTCTTTTCAGGGGGGGGGCAATTTTGGGGGTTTTCTTTAGTAAATTTAGAAGTTCGTCTTCCAAAAGTAAAGTTTTCCTGAAAATTAACTCGCAAAAGTCTTCATTCTTCATTTAAACAACACATAATACAGCTGAGATTTAAGACATGACTATTTTAAATCAAATGTGCATTTTTAAATGAATAGTTTAGTAGAATAAATTTACTGACCTCTGTGAAAAAAATTCTGGAAACGGAATCACTTCCAAACGTATGCATACTATTTCAACAAATGAAGGATTAAATTATTACTAATTTTAGTATTTATATTAAAGGTTCCACTCCTATATCATGGTCAACTGGTGGTGGACAGACAGAGAGAGAGAGAGAGAGAGAGAGACACAGAGAGAGAGAAAGAAAGAGAGAGGAGGAGTCAACTCTTTTATGGCTTTCGTCTTTAGCACGTGTTAGACTACATTTGAGGTGTTTTGGATTTTTTTTTTTTTTTTTTCCTTTCTTTTCAGGGGGGGGGCAATTTTGGGGGTTTTCTTTAGTAAATTTAGAAGTTCGTCTTCCAAAAGTAAAGTTTTCCTGAAAATTAACTCGCAAAAGTCTTCATTCTTCATTTAAACAACACATAATACAGCTGAGATTTAAGACATGACTATTTTAAATCAAATGTGCATTTTTAAATGAATAGTTTAGTAGAATAAATTTACTGACCTCTGTGAAAAAAATTCTGGAAACGGAATCACTTCCAAACGTATGCATACTATTTTAACAAATGAAGGATTAAATTATTACTAATTTTAGTATTTATATTAAAGGTTCCACTCCTATATCATGGTCAACTGGTGGTGGACAGACAGAGAGAGAGAGAGAGAGACACAGAGAGAGAGAAAGAAAGAGAGAGGAGGAGTCAACTCTTTTATGGCTTTCGTCTTTAGCACGTGTTAGACTACATTTGAGGTGTTTTGGATTTTTTTTTTTTTTTTCCTTTCTTTTCAGGGGGGGGGCAATTTTGGGGGTTTTCTTTAGTAAATTTAGAAGTTCGTCTTCCAAAAGTAAAGTTTTCCTGAAAATTAACTCGCAAAAGTCTTCATTCTTCATTTAAACAACACATAATACAGCTGAGATTTAAGACATGACTATTTTAAATCAAATGTGCATTTTTAAATGAATAGTTTAGTAGAATAAATTTACTGACCTCTGTGAAAAAAATTCTGGAAACGGAATCACTTCCAAACGTATGCATACTATTTCAACAAATGAAGGATTAAATTATTACTAATTTTAGTATTTATATTAAAGGTTCCACTCCTATATCATGGTCAACTGGTGGTGGACAGACAGAGAGAGAGAGAGAGAGAGAGAGAGACACAGAGAGAGAGAAAGAAAGAGAGAGGAGGAGTCAACTCTTTTATGGCTTTCGTCTTTAGCACGTGTTAGACTACATTTGAGGTGTTTTGGATTTTTTTTTTTTTTTTTTTCCTTTCTTTTCAGGGGGGGGGGCAATTTTGGGGGTTTTCTTTAGTAAATTTAGAAGTTCGTCTTCCAAAAGTAAAGTTTTCCTGAAAATTAACTCGCAAAAGTCTTCATTCTTCATTTAAACAACACATAATACAGCTGAGATTTAAGACATGACTATTTTAAATCAAATGTGCATTTTTAAATGAATAGTTTAGTAGAATAAATTTACTGACCTCTGTGAAAAAAATTCTGGAAACGGAATCACTTCCAAACGTATGCATACTATTTCAACAAATGAAGGATTAAATTATTACTAATTTTAGTATTTATATTAAAGGTTCCACTCCTATATCATGGTCAACTGGTGGTGGACAGACAGAGAGAGAGAGAGAGAGAGAGAGAGACACAGAGAGAGAGAAAGAAAGAGAGAGGAGGAGTCAACTCTTTTATGGCTTTCGTCTTTAGCACGTGTTAGACTACATTTGAGGTGTTTTGGATTTTTTTTTTTTTTTTTCCTTTCTTTTCAGGGGGGGGGCAATTTTGGGGGTTTTCTTTAGTAAATTTAGAAGTTCGTCTTCCAAAAGTAAAGTTTTCCTGAAAATTAACTCGCAAAAGTCTTCATTCTTCATTTAAACAACACATAATACAGCTGAGATTTAAGACATGACTATTTTAAATCAAATGTGCATTTTTAAATGAATAGTTTAGTAGAATAAATTTACTGACCTCTGTGAAAAAAATTCTGGAAACGGAATCACTTCCAAACGTATGCATACTATTTCAACAAATGAAGGATTAAATTATTACTAATTTTAGTATTTATATTAAAGGTTCCACTCCTATATCATGGTCAACTGGTGGTGGACAGACAGAGAGAGAGAGAGAGACACAGAGAGAGAGAAAGAAAGAGAGAGGAGGAGTCAACTCTTTTATGGCTTTCGTCTTTAGCACGTGTTAGACTACATTTGAGGTGTTTTGGATTTTTTTTTTTTTTTTTCCTTTCTTTTCAGGGGGGGGGCAATTTTGGGGGTTTTCTTTAGTAAATTTAGAAGTTCGTCTTCCAAAAGTAAAGTTTTCCTGAAAATTAACTCGCAAAAGTCTTCATTCTTCATTTAAACAACACATAATACAGCTGAGATTTAAGACATGACTATTTTAAATCAAATGTGCATTTTTAAATGAATAGTTTAGTAGAATAAATTTACTGACCTCTGTGAAAAAAATTCTGGAAACGGAATCACTTCCAAACGTATGCATACTATTTTAACAAATGAAGGATTAAATTATTACTAATTTTAGTATTTATATTAAAGGTTCCACTCCTATATCATGGTCAACTGGTGGTGGACAGACAGAGAGAGAGAGAGAGAGACACAGAGAGAGAGAAAGAAAGAGAGAGGAGGAGTCAACTCTTTTATGGCTTTCGTCTTTAGCACGTGTTAGACTACATTTGAGGTGTTTTGGATTTTTTTTTTTTTTTTTTTTCCTTTCTTTTCAGGGGGGGGGCAATTTTGGGGGTTTTCTTTAGTAAATTTAGAAGTTCGTCTTCCAAAAGTAAAGTTTTCCTGAAAATTAACTCGCAAAAGTCTTCATTCTTCATTTAAACAACACATAATACAGCTGAGATTTAAGACATGACTATTTTAAATCAAATGTGCATTTTTAAATGAATAGTTTAGTAGAATAAATTTACTGACCTCTGTGAAAAAAATTCTGGAAACGGAATCACTTCCAAACGTATGCATACTATTTCAACAAATGAAGGATTAAATTATTACTAATTTTAGTATTTATATTAAAGGTTCCACTCCTATATCATGGTCAACTGGTGGTGGACAGACAGAGAGAGAGAGAGAGAGAGAGAGAGAGACACAGAGAGAGAGAAAGAAAGAGAGAGGAGGAGTCAACTCTTTTATGGCTTTCGTCTTTAGCACGTGTTAGACTACATTTGAGGTGTTTTGGATTTTTTTTTTTTTTTTTCCTTTCTTTTCAGGGGGGGGGCAATTTTGGGGGTTTTCTTTAGTAAATTTAGAAGTTCGTCTTCCAAAAGTAAAGTTTTCCTGAAAATTAACTCGCAAAAGTCTTCATTCTTCATTTAAACAACACATAATACAGCTGAGATTTAAGACATGACTATTTTAAATCAAATGTGCATTTTTAAATGAATAGTTTAGTAGAATAAATTTACTGACCTCTGTGAAAAAAATTCTGGAAACGGAATCACTTCCAAACGTATGCATACTATTTCAACAAATGAAGGATTAAATTATTACTAATTTTAGTATTTATATTAAAGGTTCCACTCCTATATCATGGTCAACTGGTGGTGGACAGACAGAGAGAGAGAGAGAGAGAGAGAGACACAGAGAGAGAGAAAGAAAGAGAGAGGAGGAGTCAACTCTTTTATGGCTTTCGTCTTTAGCACGTGTTAGACTACATTTGAGGTGTTTTGGATTTTTTTTTTTTTTTTTTTCCTTTCTTTTCAGGGGGGGGCAATTTTGGGGGTTTTCTTTAGTAAATTTAGAAGTTCGTCTTCCAAAAGTAAAGTTTTCCTGAAAATTAACTCGCAAAAGTCTTCATTCTTCATTTAAACAACACATAATACAGCTGAGATTTAAGACATGACTATTTTAAATCAAATGTGCATTTTTAAATGAATAGTTTAGTAGAATAAATTTACTGACCTCTGTGAAAAAAATTCTGGAAACGGAATCACTTCCAAACGTATGCATACTATTTTAACAAATGAAGGATTAAATTATTACTAATTTTAGTATTTATATTAAAGGTTCCACTCCTATATCATGGTCAACTGGTGGTGGACAGACAGAGAGAGAGAGAGAGACACAGAGAGAGAGAAAGAAAGAGAGAGGAGGAGTCAACTCTTTTATGGCTTTCGTCTTTAGCACGTGTTAGACTACATTTGAGGTGTTTTGGATTTTTTTTTTTTTTTTCCTTTCTTTTCAGGGGGGGGGCAATTTTGGGGGTTTTCTTTAGTAAATTTAGAAGTTCGTCTTCCAAAAGTAAAGTTTTCCTGAAAATTAACTCGCAAAAGTCTTCATTCTTCATTTAAACAACACATAATACAGCTGAGATTTAAGACATGACTATTTTAAATCAAATGTGCATTTTTAAATGAATAGTTTAGTAGAATAAATTTACTGACCTCTGTGAAAAAAATTCTGGAAACGGAATCACTTCCAAACGTATGCATACTATTTCAACAAATGAAGGATTAAATTATTACTAATTTTAGTATTTATATTAAAGGTTCCACTCCTATATCATGGTCAACTGGTGGTGGACAGACAGAGAGAGAGAGAGAGAGAGAGAGAGACACAGAGAGAGAGAAAGAAAGAGAGAGGAGGAGTCAACTCTTTTATGGCTTTCGTCTTTAGCACGTGTTAGACTACATTTGAGGTGTTTTGGATTTTTTTTTTTTTTTTTTTCCTTTCTTTTCAGGGGGGGGCAATTTTGGGGGTTTTCTTTAGTAAATTTAGAAGTTCGTCTTCCAAAAGTAAAGTTTTCCTGAAAATTAACTCGCAAAAGTCTTCATTCTTCATTTAAACAACACATAATACAGCTGAGATTTAAGACATGACTATTTTAAATCAAATGTGCATTTTTAAATGAATAGTTTAGTAGAATAAATTTACTGACCTCTGTGAAAAAAATTCTGGAAACGGAATCACTTCCAAACGTATGCATACTATTTCAACAAATGAAGGATTAAATTATTACTAATTTTAGTATTTATATTAAAGGTTCCACTCCTATATCATGGTCAACTGGTGGTGGACAGACAGAGAGAGAGAGAGAGAGAGAGAGAGAGAGACAGAGAGAGAGAAAGAAAGAGAGAGGAGGAGTCAACTCTTTTATGGCTTTCGTCTTTAGCACGTGTTAGACTACATTTGAGGTGTTTTGGATTTTTTTTTTTTTTTTTTCCTTTCTTTTCAGGGGGGGGCAATTTTGGGGGTTTTCTTTAGTAAATTTAGAAGTTCGTCTTCCAAAAGTAAAGTTTTCCTGAAAATTAACTCGCAAAAGTCTTCATTCTTCATTTAAACAACACATAATACAGCTGAGATTTAAGACATGACTATTTTAAATCAAATGTGCATTTTTAAATGAATAGTTTAGTAGAATAAATTTACTGACCTCTGTGAAAAAAATTCTGGAAACGGAATCACTTCCAAACGTATGCATACTATTTCAACAAATGAAGGATTAAATTATTACTAATTTTAGTATTTATATTAAAGGTTCCACTCCTATATCATGGTCAACTGGTGGTGGACAGACAGAGAGAGAGAGAGAGAGAGAGAGAGAGACACAGAGAGAGAGAAAGAAAGAGAGAGGAGGAGTCAACTCTTTTATGGCTTTCGTCTTTAGCACGTGTTAGACTACATTTGAGGTGTTTTGGATTTTTTTTTTTTTTTTTCCTTTCTTTTCAGGGGGGGGGCAATTTTGGGGGTTTTCTTTAGTAAATTTAGAAGTTCGTCTTCCAAAAGTAAAGTTTTCCTGAAAATTAACTCGCAAAAGTCTTCATTCTTCATTTAAACAACACATAATACAGCTGAGATTTAAGACATGACTATTTTAAATCAAATGTGCATTTTTAAATGAATAGTTTAGTAGAATAAATTTACTGACCTCTGTGAAAAAAATTCTGGAAACGGAATCACTTCCAAACGTATGCATACTATTTCAACAAATGAAGGATTAAATTATTACTAATTTTAGTATTTATATTAAAGGTTCCACTCCTATATCATGGTCAACTGGTGGTGGACAGACAGAGAGAGAGAGAGAGAGAGAGAGAGACACAGAGAGAGAGAAAGAAAGAGAGAGGAGGAGTCAACTCTTTTATGGCTTTCGTCTTTAGCACGTGTTAGACTACATTTGAGGTGTTTTGGATTTTTTTTTTTTTTTTTTTTTCCTTTCTTTTCAGGGGGGGGGGCAATTTTGGGGGTTTTCTTTAGTAAATTTAGAAGTTCGTCTTCCAAAAGTAAAGTTTTCCTGAAAATTAACTCGCAAAAGTCTTCATTCTTCATTTAAACAACACATAATACAGCTGAGATTTAAGACATGACTATTTTAAATCAAATGTGCATTTTTAAATGAATAGTTTAGTAGAATAAATTTACTGACCTCTGTGAAAAAAATTCTGGAAACGGAATCACTTCCAAACGTATGCATACTATTTCAACAAATGAAGGATTAAATTATTACTAATTTTAGTATTTATATTAAAGGTTCCACTCCTATATCATGGTCAACTGGTGGTGGACAGACAGAGAGAGAGAGAGAGAGAGAGAGAGACACAGAGAGAGAGAAAGAAAGAGAGAGGAGGAGTCAACTCTTTTATGGCTTTCGTCTTTAGCACGTGTTAGACTACATTTGAGGTGTTTTGGATTTTTTTTTTTTTTTTCCTTTCTTTTCAGGGGGGGGGGGCAATTTTGGGGGTTTTCTTTAGTAAATTTAGAAGTTCGTCTTCCAAAAGTAAAGTTTTCCTGAAAATTAACTCGCAAAAGTCTTCATTCTTCATTTAAACAACACATAATACAGCTGAGATTTAAGACATGACTATTTTAAATCAAATGTGCATTTTTAAATGAATAGTTTAGTAGAATAAATTTACTGACCTCTGTGAAAAAAATTCTGGAAACGGAATCACTTCCAAACGTATGCATACTATTTCAACAAATGAAGGATTAAATTATTACTAATTTTAGTATTTATATTAAAGGTTCCACTCCTATATCATGGTCAACTGGTGGTGGACAGACAGAGAGAGAGAGAGAGAGAGAGACACAGAGAGAGAGAAAGAAAGAGAGAGGAGGAGTCAACTCTTTTATGGCTTTCGTCTTTAGCACGTGTTAGACTACATTTGAGGTGTTTTGGATTTTTTTTTTTTTTTTTTTCCTTTCTTTTCAGGGGGGGGGCAATTTTGGGGGTTTTCTTTAGTAAATTTAGAAGTTCGTCTTCCAAAAGTAAAGTTTTCCTGAAAATTAACTCGCAAAAGTCTTCATTCTTCATTTAAACAACACATAATACAGCTGAGATTTAAGACATGACTATTTTAAATCAAATGTGCATTTTTAAATGAATAGTTTAGTAGAATAAATTTACTGACCTCTGTGAAAAAAATTCTGGAAACGGAATCACTTCCAAACGTATGCATACTATTTCAACAAATGAAGGATTAAATTATTACTAATTTTAGTATTTATATTAAAGGTTCCACTCCTATATCATGGTCAACTGGTGGTGGACAGACAGAGAGAGAGAGAGAGAGAGAGAGACACAGAGAGAGAGAAAGAAAGAGAGAGGAGGAGTCAACTCTTTTATGGCTTTCGTCTTTAGCACGTGTTAGACTACATTTGAGGTGTTTTGGATTTTTTTTTTTTTTTTTCCTTTCTTTTCAGGGGGGGGGCAATTTTGGGGGTTTTCTTTAGTAAATTTAGAAGTTCGTCTTCCAAAAGTAAAGTTTTCCTGAAAATTAACTCGCAAAAGTCTTCATTCTTCATTTAAACAACACATAATACAGCTGAGATTTAAGACATGACTATTTTAAATCAAATGTGCATTTTTAAATGAATAGTTTAGTAGAATAAATTTACTGACCTCTGTGAAAAAAATTCTGGAAACGGAATCACTTCCAAACGTATGCATACTATTTCAACAAATGAAGGATTAAATTATTACTAATTTTAGTATTTATATTAAAGGTTCCACTCCTATATCATGGTCAACTGGTGGTGGACAGACAGAGAGAGAGAGAGAGAGAGAGAGAGACACAGAGAGAGAGAAAGAAAGAGAGAGGAGGAGTCAACTCTTTTATGGCTTTCGTCTTTAGCACGTGTTAGACTACATTTGAGGTGTTTTGGATTTTTTTTTTTTTTTTTTTCCTTTCTTTTCAGGGGGGGGGCAATTTTGGGGGTTTTCTTTAGTAAATTTAGAAGTTCGTCTTCCAAAAGTAAAGTTTTCCTGAAAATTAACTCGCAAAAGTCTTCATTCTTCATTTAAACAACACATAATACAGCTGAGATTTAAGACATGACTATTTTAAATCAAATGTGCATTTTTAAATGAATAGTTTAGTAGAATAAATTTACTGACCTCTGTGAAAAAAATTCTGGAAACGGAATCACTTCCAAACGTATGCATACTATTTTAACAAATGAAGGATTAAATTATTACTAATTTTAGTATTTATATTAAAGGTTCCACTCCTATATCATGGTCAACTGGTGGTGGACAGACAGAGAGAGAGAGAGAGAGAGAGAGACACAGAGAGAGAGAAAGAAAGAGAGAGGAGGAGTCAACTCTTTTATGGCTTTCGTCTTTAGCACGTGTTAGACTACATTTGAGGTGTTTTGGATTTTTTTTTTTTTTTTTTTTTTCCTTTCTTTTCAGGGGGGGGGCAATTTTGGGGGTTTTCTTTAGTAAATTTAGAAGTTCGTCTTCCAAAAGTAAAGTTTTCCTGAAAATTAACTCGCAAAAGTCTTCATTCTTCATTTAAACAACACATAATACAGCTGAGATTTAAGACATGACTATTTTAAATCAAATGTGCATTTTTAAATGAATAGTTTAGTAGAATAAATTTACTGACCTCTGTGAAAAAAATTCTGGAAACGGAATCACTTCCAAACGTATGCATACTATTTCAACAAATGAAGGATTAAATTATTACTAATTTTAGTATTTATATTAAAGGTTCCACTCCTATATCATGGTCAACTGGTGGTGGACAGACAGAGAGAGAGAGAGAGAGAGAGAGAGACACAGAGAGAGAGAAAGAAAGAGAGAGGAGGAGTCAACTCTTTTATGGCTTTCGTCTTTAGCACGTGTTAGACTACATTTGAGGTGTTTTGGATTTTTTTTTTTTTTTTTCCTTTCTTTTCAGGGGGGGGGCAATTTTGGGGGTTTTCTTTAGTAAATTTAGAAGTTCGTCTTCCAAAAGTAAAGTTTTCCTGAAAATTAACTCGCAAAAGTCTTCATTCTTCATTTAAACAACACATAATACAGCTGAGATTTAAGACATGACTATTTTAAATCAAATGTGCATTTTTAAATGAATAGTTTAGTAGAATAAATTTACTGACCTCTGTGAAAAAAATTCTGGAAACGGAATCACTTCCAAACGTATGCATACTATTTCAACAAATGAAGGATTAAATTATTACTAATTTTAGTATTTATATTAAAGGTTCCACTCCTATATCATGGTCAACTGGTGGTGGACAGACAGAGAGAGAGAGAGAGAGAGAGAGAGACACAGAGAGAGAGAAAGAAAGAGAGAGGAGGAGTCAACTCTTTTATGGCTTTCGTCTTTAGCACGTGTTAGACTACATTTGAGGTGTTTTGGATTTTTTTTTTTTTTTTCCTTTCTTTTCAGGGGGGGGGCAATTTTGGGGGTTTTCTTTAGTAAATTTAGAAGTTCGTCTTCCAAAAGTAAAGTTTTCCTGAAAATTAACTCGCAAAAGTCTTCATTCTTCATTTAAACAACACATAATACAGCTGAGATTTAAGACATGACTATTTTAAATCAAATGTGCATTTTTAAATGAATAGTTTAGTAGAATAAATTTACTGACCTCTGTGAAAAAATTTTGGAAACGGAATCACTTCCAAACGTATGCATACTATTTCAACAAATGAAGGATTAAATTATTACTAATTTTAGTATTTATATTAAAGGTTCACTCCTATATCATGGTCAACTGGTGGTGGACAGACAGAGAGAGAGAGAGAGAGAGAGAGAGAGAGACACAGAGAGAGAGAAAGAAAGAGAGAGGAGGAGTCAACTCTTTTATGGCTTTCGTCTTTAGCACGTGTTAGACTACATTTGAGGTGTTTTGGATTTTTTTTTTTTTTTTTTCCTTTCTTTTCAGGGGGGGGGCAATTTTGGGGGTTTTCTTTAGTAAATTTAGAAGTTCGTCTTCCAAAAGTAAAGTTTTCCTGAAAATTAACTCGCAAAAGTCTTCATTCTTCATTTAAACAACACATAATACAGCTGAGATTTAAGACATGACTATTTTAAATCAAATGTGCATTTTTAAATGAATAGTTTAGTAGAATAAATTTACTGACCTCTGTGAAAAAAATTCTGGAAACGGAATCACTTCCAAACGTATGCATACTATTTCAACAAATGAAGGATTAAATTATTACTAATTTTAGTATTTATATTAAAGGTTCCACTCCTATATCATGGTCAACTGGTGGTGGACAGACAGAGAGAGAGAGAGAGAGAGAGAGAGACACAGAGAGAGAGAAAGAAAGAGAGAGGAGGAGTCAACTCTTTTATGGCTTTCGTCTTTAGCACGTGTTAGACTACATTTGAGGTGTTTTGGATTTTTTTTTTTTTTTTCCTTTCTTTTCAGGGGGGGGGCAATTTTGGGGGTTTTCTTTAGTAAATTTAGAAGTTCGTCTTCCAAAAGTAAAGTTTTCCTGAAAATTAACTCGCAAAAGTCTTCATTCTTCATTTAAACAACACATAATACAGCTGAGATTTAAGACATGACTATTTTAAATCAAATGTGCATTTTTAAATGAATAGTTTAGTAGAATAAATTTACTGACCTCTGTGAAAAAAATTCTGGAAACGGAATCACTTCCAAACGTATGCATACTATTTTAACAAATGAAGGATTAAATTATTACTAATTTTAGTATTTATATTAAAGGTTCCACTCCTATATCATGGTCAACTGGTGGTGGACAGACAGAGAGAGAGAGAGAGAGAGAGAGAGACACAGAGAGAGAGAAAGAAAGAGAGAGGAGGAGTCAACTCTTTTATGGCTTTCGTCTTTAGCACGTGTTAGACTACATTTGAGGTGTTTTGGATTTTTTTTTTTTTTTTTCCTTTCTTTTCAGGGGGGGGCAATTTTGGGGGTTTTCTTTAGTAAATTTAGAAGTTCGTCTTCCAAAAGTAAAGTTTTCCTGAAAATTAACTCGCAAAAGTCTTCATTCTTCATTTAAACAACACATAATACAGCTGAGATTTAAGACATGACTATTTTAAATCAAATGTGCATTTTTAAATGAATAGTTTAGTAGAATAAATTTACTGACCTCTGTGAAAAAAATTCTGGAAACGGAATCACTTCCAAACGTATGCATACTATTTCAACAAATGAAGGATTAAATTATTACTAATTTTAGTATTTATATTAAAGGTTCCACTCCTATATCATGGTCAACTGGTGGTGGACAGACAGAGAGAGAGAGAGAGAGAGAGAGACACAGAGAGAGAGAAAGAAAGAGAGAGGAGGAGTCAACTCTTTTATGGCTTTCGTCTTTAGCACGTGTTAGACTACATTTGAGGTGTTTTGGATTTTTTTTTTTTTTTTCCTTTCTTTTCAGGGGGGGGGCAATTTTGGGGGTTTTCTTTAGTAAATTTAGAAGTTCGTCTTCCAAAAGTAAAGTTTTCCTGAAAATTAACTCGCAAAAGTCTTCATTCTTCATTTAAACAACACATAATACAGCTGAGATTTAAGACATGACTATTTTAAATCAAATGTGCATTTTTAAATGAATAGTTTAGTAGAATAAATTTACTGACCTCTGTGAAAAAAATTCTGGAAACGGAATCACTTCCAAACGTATATATATATATATATATATATAATTCGTTTGAATTGAGGTCTCGGCTATCGTTGAACGGATGTATGTAAACAATAGTAATTGTGATTCATAACCGTTTAAAATTTACTTGGCTGCTAATATCTCCTCGTGGCTGAATGGTTAGAAGCTTGTGTTGACGTTTGAGTTAACCGGGTTTTGATTCCCATCTTGGTCGAATAGTCTGTGACAACGATGGAGATGTGGACTGGTGTATTTGAAGACCCGATTTGAAGAGCACTGGCCTCTTCCCTAGGAATCTCTTCATGAACTCCCTTAAAACCTCGATATACTAACCTTAACCCTAACCCTTTGGCCAATCAACTCTGGTCTATTGACTTCCTTACTACTCCCACAGCTCTCACCATCCCTCACAGACTCCTTGCCTTCCTTGAAACTCTTATGCCACTCAAAAACTGATGCTTGATTCATGCAAGTTGATCGAAAAGCAGTCGGAAGCATTCCGTACGTTTCTGTGGTATTTTTTAAAAGTTTAAAACGGAATTTTATTGCATATCGTTCTTCTAAAGTGTTCTCAAGTGCTGACTGCATTTTTGAAATTCACCAACTGTGACAATCAGGCTTTAGTAGGGTGTATTCCAATTGCTGCTGGAGCTGTTTATTTGAACCTGAAATCATAAAAATTGGTCAGTCATCTCATAAGATGGATAGCAATAACATACTGACTTTTCAAGAGTCTAGATAAATTTTAAATGTCTGCACAAAAAAGTCTGGAAAATTATTGAATGTACTACGTATATTGTCAAAATCGTACCTTCATGGTCATTTCGAAAACTTAAACACTACATTGTCTCAAAGAGATCCGTTTGACTCATAAAGTGGATTAGGGAGTGGATTAGGGAATGGATTAGGGAGGAAGGCAATGAAGGGAAAACTCAACACTTATGAAAGGTCAGGTGATACCCCGTCAGTAGTCGTTTAGTGTCATACCAAGGACAATTTTTTTTAGGATGGGGTGTTTATTCATCTACAAATCGGCGTTACACAACCATCGCTGAAGGTACTTCAGTAATATATTTTCTATTATATAAGGCTACATAATAATGATAATGATTATAATAGAGTGGAAACTCTCTCGAAGTAACAATAATACGATAGAACAAAATACGGAGAAGAGTCCTGGAGACTTGAGAAGACATGTTGCTATTCAGACCCCAGTGAAACACCACCAACTAACATTGGCGTGAAAAACTCACAATGATAATAATGGTAATAATTACTGGGACACTTGAAAATAGGAAAACGCGTGGACACCATCCATATTATTGGATTTTGGAGATCGACCGGAAAACTGAGGAGACACCTGGAGACTTTAGGAAAATTGCTGTCACTTGAACTTCTGTGAAAAGCCAGCAACTAAAGCTTATGTGAAAAACTCTCAAAGTGAAAAACGTTACAATGATTATTGATTCAAGCAATTATCATTAATACAAATAGTTTAAACACAGTTATATTGTTTCAATGATTCCTATTTAATGATGGGATTATGTGCACAAATATATGGTTTCAAAAATTCTTACCTTACACTAATAGTTTGCAAGCAATTATATGATTTTACGGAATGTCAACCGGTAATGGAGATATTTAGGATGAAGTCTAGAATCATTTGAAATTGACATAAAATCAATTGAACAAAACATTTTGAGAATTAATTCATGTAATTTAATTCTAGTCGTTTTGAACAGTATCTCAAACAGATCTATTTGATTCGATTAGTTTTCTTTGTTTAATGGTATATAAATTTATGTGGGTTATTTAATTACAAAGTAATCCCGGTAGAAGAACTGTAATGCTACTATTTAACCTATAGCTTGGATGGATAAGAGGTTTCATATCTTTCCTGAGGATTTTAATCCAACAGTGAACGCAGTGGCAGTGTACCATACCCATGATACGGATACACGAAACGTACATAGAATGTTCATAACATATATACATAGAACATAGGAATCCCGAAACACGAAAAACACGTAACGACTTCTTAGTTCAGGTACGAAACCTTTTATTACCTTTGAGTTAAAAGGTTCTTCTACATAAGGAAGAGGATGCACAATCTTTCTATGCTGGCCTTTCCATCTGCACCCCCAACACGTGTGGCACCAGTAACGCACAAATTCGTCTGACGTCAGCGAGCCCCGAAAGTCGACCCTTTCCGTTCGGAGTCTAGTTCTCAACTACTGACATTTTCAAATCTCCCAAAGCCCTCCGCGCGCGCTTCCGGTGCATGACGTCATTCACGTCCCCAAGACCTATCTGGGATTTTTATTTTGACACCTCTGAATGACACATCTTCCCTTCGATCGCGTGCGTGAACACCTGCGCTCAAGTTTGTACCTAACTAACCTATGCACTGAGCCGAACGGTTCTCAGCCTAACTAAACTCAAAGGCAAGATATATAAAACGAAATCCTTCGGCCATTATATTACAGCAGCACTCGTGCTCGAACTCGCTTATTTCGAGATCATAGTGTAACACTTTAGCCATTACATCACAAAGACTTCCTCGAGATCTCGAGCACTCATAGATTAGACAATAACAGAAACTAATGGGTAGGAGTGGACCAGCGAGAAACGGTGGGAAAGCCAATAGTTCCAGAGTTTCAGCCTTACCAACAAATTTAAGTTATTGGGAATAAATAATTTTAAAATAAATTCATTTTGAATTAAGATAATTATTAAAATATACAGAAACTCCCCGAGGCCTCTGACAGGAAGAGGGGTGACGCATGCGTAAAGAAAAAGGACCATCCCGACCAAAGGAGAAATCTCATGCTCTTTCAGCATTCACCGGCGGAATGACAACATCTAAATCTCCCCTGCTGCTAGTAGAAGGCCATGTGACCGCTCTAAAACGCCAAGTCGGCTAACCTTTCACTAGTAGCAGCCGCCTAGGTTAATAGAATGCCAAAATATAAAAAATATAAAAATGGACCTATCGAACTACGAACTAAAACACTGGACTTGGACAAATTCTCAAAAGTGACTAATACGTTGTTAAAGCTTTATATACCGAATACGCTGTTAAAGCTTTAAATACCGAATAAGGACACATATATACCCAAGAAACGACTAACGCATTTTTAATACATTGCTGGGGGATTCAACCATTTCAGTTGTATTCAGGGAGAATTTCCTCACCCATTCAATGGTTGTTGATTCCAGAAATAAAGGAAAAATGTAAATGTATGTCTTTGTCTCCTATCTGTTACTATCTTTCATATAATTCTTTTACTACCTTCTTATCCAAAGAAGTTAAACCAACAAAATAAAAGTAAGACCAAGATAAAAGAACCCAGAATTGAGTCAGGTAGTAAACGGCAATACAGCTTGCCCTGGGACCGCATATGTTTAGTGACTAACGAAGAAATATCTCAAGCTATGTCACGTGATGTGCCATTGAGACGATAGAAATAAGATTACTACTATCCTCGTGTTTGAATTTTCAAGCCATCAGAGAATGACCGTTAAGACATGAAAGAATGTGGGTCAATCCCAAAGTAACAAACCCAGGTCAGAATGGAAAAACAAATGTTTGTACTTGGTGACCTGATGGATAAAGAATGGGATACGGGGTGACATCTAGTAGCCCTGAGGAGTCGCCTGACACGGGAAGGAAGAAGGTAGAAGCCAAATGATTGGCTAGGACCCTAAAACGGAAGTGGAACCTTCTTCCCGTCAGAGGAAAAAAGAAAAGAGAAAGTTAGTTGTTGGACAGGGTTCGTGGCGGACGGAACTAAACGAAGAACTCTGGGTAAAAGAAGAGCCCGTAAAAGAAGAAAGATTCTCCACAGGAATCCATCTAAATAAGATAAGTAACTTTTGGACTGTTTCTCCTTATACCCAATTTTATATACCCTTCTCTCTCTCTCTCTCTCTCTCTCTCTCTCTCTCTCTCTCTCTCTCTCTCAATTTGAAGAAAGACTGAAAACGAAAGAAAAGAAAACGAGAAAGACATCTGTGTTCATGCACTATTCATTTATGATATATTTGACACGTTGAAGGTGTATATCTGTGTGTAGTAAAAGATTGATATTTTAATGTTCCCACGTGCTCTAAGTTATTATTTGTGGCGTCTGCTACGAATTTGTTATTTCATGTTTCTTTTTCAGCTTCATGTCGCCTTATGTTATGCTCGCTTAAAATTGTCCTATTAATTCTTTTAAATTCTTATACGGGAAACCGGAATTGCCGACTACTATAATCAATATTATTACGTCTAAACCTAGAGGTCCATATCTTCCATTGTGCTAGGGGAGGAAGTCTAGTGGCCTTGGTGGGTGTGTGGATAGTGTGAAATTTGGAAACCCTTTGCCAGCGGTGGTCATTCTAGCCATAAATTAATCCCCCACATAATATGCCAGTTCTTATGTGCCCGAGAAAAAAAAAACTCTGAACGAGGACTTATTCTACGAGGGATCAAGTGCCAGTCTGCCCCGTCTTCACACGTGCGAAAATTAAGTCCCGTTTTGGGATTTTAAAGAATTTGCCGTCACAGCTATATATAGCAATGTCGTAAATCACTAATGACTGAAATATTAATTTTCTTTAAAACAGTCCACTTCAAAATAACTCTCTTAGCATTAGAAATTATCCCTTTTACATTCAAAACTACCCTACTGTGGAATTCAAAATAACCCCCTTAGTATTCAAAATATTTCCCTTAGTATTCATAGCCTAGTCGGCTGAGGTTTCAAAATTAACTGACTGCATCTTTTCAGAGGAGTAAGACCCCCTAACGAGTATCCAGATATATGACATTAAACAATCTGATAGCGAGGATCCATCCTTAGAGATTTGGGAAATGTGAAGTACTCCCTCATTGCTATTGTTCCCAGCTCCACTCTGATCCGGAATGTAAGCACCTGATAGGGTCCTATCTATGGGTCAAATAGAATAAACAAGAGTGCAAACTAATGACAGATGTAAAATTGTGATAGTTATATAGAAATACTTTAAACCATTTAACTGTTTGCAAAAAAAAAAAATCTCTGGTTCGTTTAAAAATGTTATCTACCAAATGCGTTTATAAATCACATATATTTAATACATATATATAAACAGGATTTGGCATGAAATAACCTACAATGATTGATATGTCATAAAACCAAACAAAACCAAATCTTAGCATACAAAATCATTCACTTAGCTTTAAAAACACAGATCCTGTGATTTATCCATTTGTGGAAGCACATCTGATTTTCCATTCTT
>CAUZXS010001736.1:172500-174387 GCA_963585895.1 Sepioteuthis lessoniana | reverse complement strand
ATATCAAGTATTCCTATCTAACAAATAATTTACAATCTATTTAACCCAAACAGGTGCTATCACTCAGAATGGACCGGGGAGCAATAGTAAAAGAGGGAGCCCGTTTCACTTGCCTTGTAATATTCAACACTTACGGGACTTATTTTATTAGCTCACCTGGCACGAGTGACAGATGGACTCGGACAACTGTAGAAAAGTGCATCTTTAGGTAAGGTTGCAGTGGTTTTAAAGTTACTAATAATCAAGCGATAAAGTTCTACTGTGAAACAATGCAAGAGTTTTGCTATTGTCATTTACTTGAGGTCGGTTGGTTTTACGGCATGTCAACAGCTTGTTGGGTCATTTAATATCGAAGTCTCTTTTCATAACTACTAATAATCATTAACAATTATTGTTAGTGTAAATAACTTGTACACAATGCTGTTTCCAGTATTATCTAATACTAGTCATTTTCAAATCGATCAATTTGATCCATGGATAG
The DNA here is from genome assembly GCA_963585895.1 of Sepioteuthis lessoniana. Taxonomy (NCBI): domain Eukaryota; kingdom Metazoa; phylum Mollusca; class Cephalopoda; order Myopsida; family Loliginidae; genus Sepioteuthis; species Sepioteuthis lessoniana. The sequence goes on along the minus strand of CAUZXS010001736.1, from coordinate 173,906 downwards.
GACCCTAACAGGTACTACCGATTCGAGTCAGAGTGGACCTGGGAGTAATGGCAATGAAGGGGAGACCAGTTTTTCTGGTGGGTGAGAAGCAGTCAGCCTATTCTAGGTCTGGTTGACAAATCACCGATTTTCTAAAGGTTAGCTTTGCACAAGACCAAAAGATGTGCGAGGCACCTAGTAGGAATTGAACTCACCATTACACCGCGAAAGGCACTTGCTTAGCGTTCGTACACAAGCATTCAAAGTTTGTCAACTGCAGTTTTATGTAGCAAGGAACAAAAGTAGCGACGGAAGAGTAATTTTCTACATAATTGAACATCGAGCAATGTAGCTTTCTAGAAACTGATCTGCAGATTCTTAAAGATTGAAGGAATCCATGACTTTCAGCTCTGGCAAGATCCAGGCATTTCGCGTTCCTTTGATTTTATTCTGATCTGATGAAACGGAGTCCACTTGTCGAGTTTTTTGGTCAAGTAAAATTGGGAAATCCTTTATTTGTAAGTCGCTTGTTCTAGCACAGGCCTCAGGTTGTTCATAGTATACGCAGTTTCTTAGTGGCCACCCCAACAGAAGCTTTCAATGCGGCTTTATTTCTTTGAATGGTTAACAATGGAAATTGAATATTGCAGGCTTGAATTGATCGGTCAATTCCAAAACCGAAGTGTCACCTTTGCTACAATTGGTTAGAAAATTACGGTGTCTTAACATTGAATTATTGTTCAAGTAGTATGCTTCACCAGGAACGGTATACAGTTCTCGAAAAACGTCGCCAGTGGATACATATGAATACTACATAGGTGTGGAAATAACAAGCGGACCAATAGCGTTTTGTTATCAACCCATGAACTACTACATATTTTACGAAGTATTAAGAACTTTAGTTTTAAAAGTAAAGACTTAGTCATAATTAAGTCAAGTGTAGTAGGAAGGTCCCCTGCCATTCCTGCCCCCAAGCGGTTTATTTAACGGCCATAGAATGACTTGAAACAGGGAAATTTAGTAAACTAAATAGTTTTTCGTAAAGAGGCTAAAGTTTGATTATACACGCTCCCACAGCTTCGTTTTGAGGTCTAGAGAAAGTAAAATTTATCTAGCAAATCTGAACGGTGATGTCTTCAAGGCAATTAAAGTAGAAGAGAAGTTTTGCACTTCGTGTCGAAAAGGGAAATTCAAAAGCTAACCAAAGATCTTTATTTGAAGAAAGATAAAAAAGTGAATACGAGACAAGTTGTAAGTGACGAAGGGGCGGTAAACAAGGATTTTAAGAGCCAAGTATTAAACATAGTCACTCAAGAATTTGGGAATAGTCATGGTTGCTAGACAAGCATACCCACTACACATAAGGAAGGTTAGAACAGGAAAACCGAAGTCCAGAAGAAGGCCACGACAGCAGTAGATGCGCTCAA
>CAUZXS010001736.1:32500-167500 GCA_963585895.1 Sepioteuthis lessoniana | reverse complement strand
GGTATTACTTATCAAATATCATGCAAAATGGCGAACATAAACGAGAGTTATAACAGAAAATAACATGTATCCAATACTTATGCGTGTCACTGTATATATTTGATTTAAGAAAAAACGTTTTATAACAATTTGTTTATTTCACTCATTCTCTCTCTCTCTCTCTCTCTCTCTATATATATATATATATATATATATATATATCAATTTGGTATCTTCAAAAGTACTCACTGTTTGTTATGACCAGCAGTGCCAACTATCGTCAGTTTGTCTGTGCAAGAAACGTTGGGCAATTTTGGAGTTAACGTGGAAGCCCGTGTACCAACTGGAGCCACTGACCAAATATCCAGTCCCGGGTGACCGTGAAAGTCTACTCCAGCACCCCCAATCTCACCACCCCATGGAGTTCGGATTCCTTGTTTACCTCGGGCTGGACTACGAATAGATTAAACAAAAAGATACATCTTACTTTACGGAATTATTTAAATTGGTTTTCATCAGAAATTGTTCACCTCCAAAAACACAAAAAAAAGAGGGAAAAAAAAGAGGAAACTTATAACAAAACTGACCATAGTTATAGCCTTGTGTCAGACTTTATTAAGATTCTTAAATTATCTTGAAGTCCTTAGCGTGTAATCTAAGAAGAAAAGCAAGCACACACACACGCACGCGCGCGTGAAGAGAAGGAACAATAGAGAAATGAAATGTGAAATAGAGAGGAGGACAAAAAGAAAGATAGAGTGAATGATAGGAAGAGAGAGAAACAAATAGAACGAATGATAGGAAGAGAGAGAAACAAATAGAGAAAATGATAGAAAGAGAGAGAAAAAAATAGAGAAAATGATAGGAAGAGAGAGAAACAAATAGAACGAATGATAGGAAGAGAGAGAAACAAATAGACAAAATAATAGGATAAGAGAGAGAAACAAATAGAACGAATGATAGGAAGAGAGAGAAACAAAGAGAACAAATGATAGGAAGAGAGAGAAACAAATAGAGAAAATGATAGGAAGACAGAGAAACAAATACAACGAATGATAGGAAGAGAGAGGAACAAATAGACAAAATAATAGGAAGAGAGAGAAACAAATAGAGAAAATGATAGGAAGACAGAGAAACAAATAGAACGAATGATAGGAAGAGAGAGAAACAAAGAGAACGAATGATAGGAAGAGAGAGAAACAAATAGAGAAAATAATAGGAAGAGAGAGAAACAAATAGAGAAAATGATAGGAAGAGAGAGAAACAAATAGAACGAATGATAGGAAGAGAGAGAAACAAAGAGAAAAAATGATAGGAAGAGAGAGAAAAAAAAAGAGAAAATGATAGGAAGAGAGAGAAACAAATAGAATGAATGATAGGAAGAGAGAGAAACAAATAGAGAAAATGATAGGAAGAGAGAGAAACAAATAGAACGAATGATAGGAAGAGAGAGAAACAAATATAACGAATGATAGGAAGAGAGAGAAACAAATAGAGAAAATGATAGGAAGAGAGAGAAACAAATAGAGAAAATGATAGGAAGAGAGAGAAACAAATAGAACAAATGATAGGAAGAGAGAGAAACTAATAGAAGGAATGATAGGAAGAGAGAGAAACAAATAGAGAAAATGATAGGAAGAGAGAGAAACAAATAGAACGAATGATAGGAAGAGAGAGAGAAACAAATAGACAAAATGATAGGAAGAGAGAGAAACAAATAGAACGAATGATAGGAAGAGAGAGAAACAAATAGAGAAAATGATAGGAAGAGAGAGAAACAAATAGAACAAATGATAGGAAGAGAGAGAAACAAATAGAGAAAATGATAGGAAGAGAGGGAAACAAATAGAGAAAATGATAGGAAGAGAGAGAGAAACCAATAGAACGAATGATAGGAAGAGAGAGAAACAAAGAGAAAAAATGATAGTAAGAGAGAGAAACAAATAGAACGAATGATAGGAAGAGAGAGGAACAAATAGACAAAATGATAGGAAGAGAGAGAAACAAATAGAGAAAATGATAGGAAGAGAGAGAAACAAATAGAACGAATGATAGGAAGAGAGAGAAACAAAGAGAAAAAATGATAGGAAGAGAGAGAAAAAAAAAGAGAAAATGATAGGAAGAGAGAGAAACAAATAGAGAAAATGATAGGAAGAGAGAAAAACAAATAGAACGAATGATAGGAAGAGAGAGAAACAAATAGAGAAAATGATAGGAAAAGAGAGAAACTAAGAGAGAAAATGATAGGAAGAGAGAGAAACAAATAGACAAAATGATAGGAAGACAGAGACACAAATAGAACGAATGATAGGAAGAGAGAGAAACAAATATAACGAATGATAGGAAGAGAGAGAAACAAATAGAGAAAATGATAGGAAGAGAGAGAAACAAATAGAGAAAATGATAGGAAGAGAGAGAAACAAATAGAACAAATGATAGGAAGAGAGAGAAACTAATAGAAGGAATGATAGGAAGAGAGAGGAACAAATAGAGAAAATGATAGGAAGAGAGAAAAACAAATAGAACAAATGATAGGAAGAGAGAGAGAAACAAATAGAGAAAATGATAGGAAGAGAGAGAAACAAATAGAACGAATGATAGGAAGAGAGAGAAACAAATAGAGAAAATGATAGGAAGAGAGAGAAACAAATAGAACGAATGATAGGAAGAGAGAGAAACAAATAGAGAAAATGATAGGAAGAGAGGGAAACAAATAGAGAAAATGATAGGAAGAGAGAGAAACCAATAGAACGAATGATAGGAAGAGAGAGAAACAAAGAGAAAAAATGATAGTAAGAGAGAGAAACAAATAGAACGAATGATAGGAAGAGAGAGAAACAAATAGAGAAAATGATAGGAAGAGAGGGAAACAAATAGAGAAAATGATAGGAAGACAGAGAAACAAATAGAACGAATGATAGGAAGAGAGAGAGAAACAAATAGAACGAATGATAGGAAGAGAGAGGAGCAAATAGACAAAATGATAGGCTGAGAGAGAAAAAAATAGAGAAAATGATAGGAAGAGAGAGAAACAAATAGAACGAATGATAGGAAGAGAGAGAAACAAAGAGAAAAAATGATAGGAAGAGAGAGAAAAAAAAAGAGAAAATGATAGGAAGAGAGAGGAACAAATAGAACGAATGATAGGAAGAGAGAGAAACAAATAGAGAAAATGATAGGAAGAGAGAGAAACAAATAGAACGAATGATAGGAAGAGAGAGAAACAAAGAGAACGAATGATAGGAAGAGAGAGAAACAAATAGAGAAAATGATAGGAAGACAGAGAAACAAATACAACGAATGATAGGAAGAGAGAGAAACAAATAGAACGAATGATAGGAAGAGAGAGAAACAAATAGAGAAAATGATAGGAAGAGAGAGAAACAAATAGAGAAAATGATAGGAAGAGAGAGAAACAAATAGAGAAAATGATAGGAAAAGAGAGAAACAAAGAGAGAAAATGATAGGAAGAGAGAGAAACAAATAGAGAAAATGATAGGAAGACAGAGACACAAATAGAACGAATGATAGGAAGAGAGAGAAACAAATATAACGAATGATAGGAAGAGAGAGAAACAAATAGAGAAAATGATAGGAAGAGAGAGAAACAAATAGAGAAAATGATAGGAAGAGAGAGAAACAAATAGAACAAATGATAGGAAGAGAGAGAAACTAATAGAAGGAATGATAGGAAGAGAGAGAAACAAATAGAGAAAATGATAGGAAGAGAGAAAAACAAATAGAACGAATGATAGGAAGAGAGAGAGAAACAAATAGAGAAAATGATAGGAAGTGAGAGAAACAAATAGAACGAATGATAGGAAGAGAAAGAAACAAATAGACAAAATGATAGGAAGAGAGAGAAACAAATAGAACGAATGATAGGAAGAGAGAGAAACAAAGAGAAAAAATGATAGTAAGAGAGAGAAACAAATAGAGAAAATGATAGGAAGAGAGGGAAACAAATAGAGAAAATGATAGGAAGAGAGAGAAACAAATAGAACGAATGATAGGAAGAGAGAGAGAAACAAATAGAACGAATGATAGGAAGAGAGAGGAACAAATAGACAAAATGATAGGAAGAGAGAGAAACAAATAGAGAAAATGATAGGAAGAGAGAGAAACAAATAGAACGAATGATAGGAAGAGAGAGAAAAAAATAGAACGAATGATAGGAAGAGAGAGAAACAAATAGAGAAAATGATAGGAAGAGCAAGAAACAAATAGAACGAATGATAGGAAGAGAGAGAAACAAAGAGAAAAAATGATAGGAAGAGAGAGAAAAAAAAAGAGAAAATGATAGGAAGAGAGAGAAACAAATAGAACGAATGATAGGAAGAGAGAGAAACACATAGAGAAAATGATAAGAAGAGAGAGAAACAAATAGAACGAATGATAGGAAGAGAGATAAACAAAGAGAACGAATGATAGGAAGAGAGAGAAACAAATAGAACGAATGATAGGAAGAGAGAGAAACAAATAGAAAAAATGATAGGAAGAGAGAGAAACAAATAGATCGAATGATAGGAAGAGAGATAAACGAATAGAGAAAATGATAGGAAGAGAGAGAAACAAAGAGAGAAAATGATAGGAAGAGAGAGAAACAAATAGAACGAATGATAGGAAGAGAGAGAAACAAATAGAACGAATGATAGGAAGAGAGAGAAACAAATAGTGAAAATGATAGGAAGAGAGAGAAACAAATAGAACTAATGATAGGAAGAGAGAGAAGCAAATAGACAAAATGATAGGAAGAGAGAGAAAAAAAATAGAAGGAATGATAGGAAGAGAGAGAAACAAATAGAGAAAATGATAGGAAGAGAGAGAAACATATAGAACGAATGATAGGAAGAGAGAGAATCAAATAGAGAAAATGATACGAAGAGAGAGAAACAAATAAAGAAAATGAGAGGAAGAGAAAGAAACAAATAGAACGAATGATAGGAAGAGAGAGAAACAAATAGAGAAAATGATAGGAAGAGAGAGAAACAAACAGAGAAAATGATAGGAAGAGAGAGAAACAAAAAGAACGAATGATAGGAAGAGAGAGAAACAAATAGAGAAAATGATGGAAAGAGAGAAAAACAAATAGAACGAATGATGGGAAGAGAGACAATCAAATAGAGAAAATGATAGGAAGAGAGAGAAACAAATATAGAAAATGAGAGGAAGAGAAAGAAACAAATAGAATGAATGATAGGAAGAGAGAGAAACAAATAGACTAAAAGATAGGAAGAGAGAGAAACAAATAGAGAAAATGATAGGAAGAGAGAGAAACAAATACAACGAAAGATAGGAAGAGAGAGAATCAAATAGAGAAAATGATAGAAAGAGAAAGAAACAAATAGACATAATGATAGGAAGAGAGAGAAACAAATAGAACGAATGATAGGAAGAGAGAGAGAAACATATAGAGAAAATGATAGGAAGAGAGAGAAACATATAGAACGAATGATAGGAAGAGAGAGAATCAAATAGAGAAAATTATAGGAAGAGAGAGAAACAAATAAAGAAAATGCGAGGAAGAGAAAGAAACAAATATAACGAATGATAGGAAGAGAGAGAAACAAATAGACAAAATGATAGGAAGAGAGAGAAATAAATAGAGAAAATGATAGGAAGAGAGAGAAGCAAATAGAACGAATGATAGGAAGAGAGAGAAACAAATAGAACGAATGATAGGAAGAGAGAGAAACAAATAGACAAAATGATAGGAAGAGAGAGAAATAAATAGAGAAAATGATAGGAAGAGAGAGAAACAAATAGAACGAATGATAGGAAGAGAGAGAAACAAATAGAACGAATGATAGGAAGAGAGAGAAACAAATAGACAAAATGATAGGAAGAAAGAGAAAAAAATAGAGCTAATGATAGGAAGAGAGAGAAGCAAATAGAGAAAATGATAGGAAGAGAGAGAAACAAATAGAACGAATGATAGGAAGAGAGAGAAACAAATAGACAAAATGATAGGAAGAGAGAGAAACAAATAGAAAGAATGATAGGAAGAGAGAGAAACTAATAGTGAAAATGATAGGAAGAGAGAGAAACAAATAGAACGAATGATAGGAAGAGAGAGAGAAACAAATAGAAAGAATGATAGGAAGAGAGAGAAACAAATAGAGAAAATGATAGGAAGAGAGAGAAACAAATAGAACGAATGATAGGAAGAGAGAGAGAAACAAATAGAGAAAATGATAGGAAGAGAGAGAAACATATAGAACGAATGATAGGAAGAGAGAGAATCAAATAGAGAAAATGATAGGAAGAGAGAGAAACAAATAAAGAAAATGAGAGGAAGAGAAAGAAACAAATAGAACGAATAAGAGGAAGAGAGAGAAACAAATAGACAAAATGATAGGAAGAGAGAGAAATAAATAGAGAAAATTATAGGAAGAGAGAGAAACAAATAGAACGAATGATAGGAAGAGAGAGAAACAAATAGACAAAATGATAGGAAGAGAGAGAAACAAATAGAACGAATGATAGGAAGAGAGAGAAACAAATAGAGAAAATGATAGGAAGAGAGAGAAACTAATAGAGAAAATGATAGGAAGAGAGAGAAACAAATAGAACGAATGATAGGAACAGAGAGAAACAATAGACAAAATAATAGGAAGAGAGAAAAACAAATAGAAAGAATGATAGGAAGAGAGAGAAACAAATAGAGAAAATGATAGGAAGAGAGAGAAACAAATAGAACGAATGATAGGAAGAGAGAGAAAGAAATGGAGAAAATGATAGGAAGAGAAAGAAACAAATAGAACGAATGATAGGAAGAGAGAGAAACAAATAGAGAAAATGATAGGAAGAGAGAGAAACAAATACAATGAATGATAGGAAGAGAGAGAAACAAATAGAGAAAATGATAGGAAGAGAGAGAAACAAATAGAACGAATGATAGGAAGAGAGAGAAACAAATAGAACGAATGATAGGAAGAGAGAGAATCAAATAGAGAAAATGATAGGAAGAGAGAGAAACAAATAGACAAAATGATAGGAACAGAGAGAAACAAAGAGAAAGAATGATAGGAAGAGAGAGAAACAAATAGAACGAATGATAGGAAGAGAGAGAAACAAATAGAGAAAATGATAGGAAGAGAGAGAAACAAATAGACCGAATGATAGGAAGAGAGTGAAACAAATAGAGAAAATGATAGGAAGAGAGAGAAACAAATATACAAAATGATAGGAACAGAGAGAAACAAGTAGAAAGAATGATAGGAAGAGAGAGAAACAAATAGAGAAAATGATAGGAAGAGAGAGAAACAAAGAGAGAAAATGATAGGAAGAGAGAGAAACAAATAGAGAAAATGATAGGAAGAGAGAAAAACAAATATAACGAATGATAGGAAGAGAGATAAACGAATAGAGAAAATGATAGGAAGAGAGAGAAACAAATAGAACTAATGATAGGAAGAGAGAGAAGCAAATAGACAAAATGATAGGAAGAGAGAGAAAAAAAATAGAACGAATGATAGGAAGAGAGAGAAACAAATAGAGAAAATGATAGGAAGAGAGAGAAACAAATAGAACGAATGATAGGAAGAGAGAGAAACAAATAGAACGAATGATAGGAAGAGAGAGAAACAAATTTAGAAAATGATAGGTAGAGAGAGAAACAAATAGAACGAATGATAGGAAGAGAGAGAATCAAATAAAGAAAATGATAGGAAGAGAGAGAAAGAAATAAAGAAAATGAGAGGAAGAGAAAGAAACAAATAGAATGAATGATAGGAAGAGAGAGAAACAAATAGACAAAATGATAGGAAGAGAGAGAAACAAATAGACAAAATGATAGGAAGAGAGAGAAACAAATAGAACGAATGATAGGAAGAGAGAGAAACAAATAGAGAAAATGATAGGAAGAGAGAGAAACAAATAGAATGAATGATAGGAAGAGAGAGAGAAACAAATAGAGAAAATGATAGGAAGAGAGAGAAACATATAGAACGAATGATAGGAAGAGAGAGAATCAAATAGAGAAAATGACAGGAAGAGAGAGAAACAAATAAAGAAAATGAGAGGAAGAGAAAGAAACAAATAGAACGAATGATAGGAAGAGAGAGAAACAAATAGACAAAATGATAGGAAGAGAGAGAAATAAATAGAGAAAATGATAGGAAGAGAGAGAAACAAATAGAACGAATGATAGGAAGAGAGAGAAACAAATAGACAAAATGATAGGAAGAGAGAGAAACAAATAGAACGAATGATAGGAAGAGAGAGAAACAAATAGAACGAATGATAGGAAGAGAGAGAAACAAATAGACAAAATAATAGGAAGAGAGAAAAACAAATAGAAAGAATGATAGGAAGAGAGAGAAACAAATACAATGAATGATAGGAAGAGAGAGAAACAAATAGAACGAATGATAGGAAGAGAGAGAAACAAATAGAATGAATGATAGGAAGAGAGAGAAACAAATAGAACGAATGATAGGAAGAGAGAGAAACAAATAGAGAAAATGATAGGAAGAGAGAGAAACAAATACAATGAATGATAGGAAGAGAGAGAAACAAATAGAGAAAATGATAGGAAGAGAGAGAAACAAATAGAACGAATGATAGGAAGAGAGAGAAACAAATGGAACGAATGATAGGAAGAGAGAGAATCAAATAGAGAAAATGATAGGAAGAGAGAGAAACAAATAGACAAAATGATAGGAACAGAGAGAAACAAAGAGAAAGAATGATAGGAACAGAGAGAAACAAATAGAACGAATGATAGGAAGAGAGAGAAACAAATAGAGAAAATGATAGGAAGAGAGAGAAACAAATAGACCGAATGATAGGAAGAGAGTGAAACAAATAGAGAAAATGATAGGAAGAGAGAGAAACAAATAGAACGAATGATAGGAACAGAGAGAAACAAATAGAAAGAATGATAGGAAGAGAGAGAAACAAATAGACAAAATGATAGGAACAGAGAGAAACAAGTAGAAAGAATGATAGGAAGAGAGAGAAACAAATAGAGAAAATGATAGGAAGAGAGAGAAAAAAAGAGAGAAAATGATAGGAAGAGAGAGAAACAAATAGAGAAAATGATAGGAAGAGAGAAAAACAAATATAACGAATGATAGGAAGAGAGATAAACGAATAGAGAAAATGATAGGAAGAGAGAGAAACAAAGAGAGAAAATGATAGGAAGAGAGAGAAACAAATAGAACGAATGATAGGAAGAGAGAGAAACAAATAGAATGAATGATAGGAAGAGAGAGAAACAAATAGAACGAATGATAGGAAGAGAGAGAAACAAATAGTGAAAATGATAGGAAGAGAGAGAAACAAATAGAACGAATGATAGGAAGAGAGAGAAGCAAATAGACAAAATGATAGGAAGAGAGAGAAAAAAAATAAAACGAATGATAGGAAGAGAGAGAAACAAATAGAGAAAATGATAGGAAGAGAGAGAAACAAATAGAACGAATGATAGGAAGAGAGAGGAACAAATAGAGAAAATGATAGGAAGAGAGAGAAACAAATAGAACAAATGATAGGAAGAGAGAGAAACAAATAGAACGAATGATAGGAAGAGAGAGAAACAAATTGAGAAAATGATAGGAAGAGAGAGAAACAAATAGAACGAATGATAGGAAGAGAGAGAAACAAATAGAGAAAATGATAGGAAGAGAGAGAAACAAATAGAACTAATGATAGGAAGAGAGAGAGAAACAAATAGAGAAAATGATAGGAAGAGAAAGAAACATATAGAACGAATGATAGGAAGAGAGAGAATCAAATAGAGAAAATGATAGGAAGAGAGAGAAACAAATAAAGAAAATGAGAGGAAGAGAAAGAAACAAATAGAACGAATGATAGGAAGAGAGAGAAACAAATAGAGAAAATGATAGGAAGAGAGAGAAACAAACAGAGAAAATGATAGGAAGAGAGAGAAACAAATAGAACGAATGATAGGAAGAGAGAGAAACAAATAGAGAAAATGATAGAAAGAGAGAAAAACAAATAGAACGAATGATGGGAAGAGAGACAATCAAACAGAGAAAATGATAGGAAGAGAGAGAAACAAATATAGAAAATGAGAGGAAGAGAAAGAAACAAATAGAATGAATGATAGGAAGAGAGAGAAACAAATAGACTAAAAGATAGGAAGAGAGAGAAACAAATAGAGAAAATGATAGGAAGAGAGAGAAACAAATAGAACGAAAGATAGGAAGAGAGAGAATCAAATAGAGAAAATGATAGGAAGAGAGAGAAACAAATAAAGAAAATGAGAGGAAGAGAAAGAAACAAATAGAACGAATGATAGGAAGAGAGAGAAACAAATAGACAAAATGATAGGAAGAGAGAGAAACAAGTAGAGAAAATGATAGGAAGAGAGAGAAACAAATAGAACGAATGATAGGAAGAGAGAGAAAAAAATAGAGAAAATGATAGAAAGAGAAAGAAACAAATAGACAAAATGATAGGAAGAGAGAGAAACAAATAGAACGAATGATAGGAAGAGAGAGAGAAACATATAGAGAAAATGATAGGAAGAGAGAGAAACATATAGAACGAATGATAGGAAGAGAGAGAATCAAATAGAGAAAATGATAGGAAGAGAGAGAAACAAATAAAGAAAATGCGAGGAAGAGAAAGAAACAAATATAACGAATGATAGGAAGAGAGAGAAACAAATAGACAAAATGATAGGAAGAGAGAGAAATAAATAGAGAAAATGATAGGAAGAGAGAGAAACAAATAGAACGAATGATAGGAAGAGAGAGAAACAAATAGAGAAAATGATAGAAAGAGAGAAAAATCAATAGAACGAATGATAGGAAGAGAGAGAATCAAATAAAGAAAATGATAGGAAGAGAGAGAAAGAAATAAAGAAAATGAGAGGAAGAGAAAGAAACAAATAGAATGAATGATAGGAAGAGAGAGAAACAAATAGACAAAATGATAGGAAGAGAGAGAAACAAATAGAGAAAATGATAGGAAGAGAGAGAAACAAATAGAACGAATGATAGAAAGAGAGAGAAACAAATAGAACGAATGATAGGAAGAGAGAGAAACAAATAGAGAAAATGATAGGAAGAGAGAGAAACAAATAGGACGAATGATAGGAAGAGAGAGAAACAAATAGAGAAAATGATAGGAAGAGAGAGAAACAAATAGACAAAATGATAGGAAGAGAGAGAAACAAATAGAATGAATGATAGGAAGAGAGAGAAACAAATAGACAAAATGATAGGAAGAGAAAGAAACAAATAGAGAAAATGATAGGAAGAGAGAGAAACAAATAGAACGATTGATAGGAAGAGAGAGAAATAAATAGAGAAAATGATAGGAAGAGAAAGAAACAAATAGAGAAAATGATAGGAAGAGAGAGAAACAAATTGAGAAAATGATAGGAAGAGAGAGAAACAAATAGAACGAATGATAGGAAGAGAGAGAAACAAATAGAGAAAATGATAGGAAGAGAGAGAAACAAATAGAGAAAATGATAGGAAGAGAGAAAAACAAATATAACGAATGATAGGAAGAGACATAAACGAATAGAGAAAATGATAGGAAGAGAGAGAAACAAAGAGAGAAAATGATAGGAAGAGAGAGAAACAAATAGAACGAATGATAGGAAGAGAGAGAAACAAATAGAACGAATGATAGGAAGAGAGAAAAACAAATAGTGAAAATGATAGGAAGAGAGAGAAACAAATAGAACGAATGATAGGAAGAGAGAGAAGCAAATAGACAAAATGATAGGAAGAGAGAGAAAAAAAATAGAACGAATGATAGGAAGAGAGAGAAACAAATAGAGAAAATGATAGGAAGAGAGAGAAACAAATAGAACGAATGATAGGAAGAGAGAGGAACAAATAGAGAAAATGATAGGAAGAGAGAGAAACAAATAGAACAAATGATAGGAAGAGAGAGAAACAAATAGAACGAATGATAGGAAGAGAGAGAAACAAATTGAGAAAATGATAGGAAGAGAGAGAAACAAATAGAACGAATGATAGGAAGAGAGAGAAACAAATAGAGAAAATGATAGGAAGAGAGAGAAACAAATAGAACTAATGATAGGAAGAGAGAGAGAAACAAATAGAGAAAATGATAGGAAGAGAGAGAAACATATAGAACGAATGATAGGAAGAGAGAGAATCAAATAGAGAAAATGATAGGAAGAGAGAGAAACAAATAAAGAAAATGAGAGAAAGAGAAAGAAACAAATAGAACGAATGATAGGAAGAGAGAGAAACAAATAGAGAAAATGATAGGAAGAGAGAGAAACATACAGAGAAAATGATAGGAAGAGAGAGAAACAAATAGAACGAATGATAGGAAGAGAGAGAAACAAATAGAGAAAATGATAGGAAGAGAGAGAAACAAATAGAACGAAAGATAGGAAGAGAGAGAATCAAATAGAGAAAATGATAGGAAGAGAGAGAAACAAATAAAGAAAATGAGAGGAAGAGAAAGAAACAAATAGAACGAATGATAGGAAGAGAGAGAAACAAATAGACAAAATGATAGGAAGAGAGAGAAACAAGTAGAGAAAATGATAGGAAGAGAGAGAAACAAATAGAACGAATGATAGGAAGAGAGAGAAACAAATAGAGAAAATGATAGAAAGAGAGAAAAATCAATAGAACGAATGATAGGAAGAGAGAGAATCAAATAAAGAAAATGATAGGAAGAGAGAGAAAGAAATAATGAAAATGAGAGGAAGAGAAAGAAACAAATAGAATGAATGATAGGAAGAGAGAGAAACAAATAGACAAAATGATAGGAAGAGAGAGAAACAAATAGAGAAAATGATAGGAAGAGAGAGAAACAAATAGAACGAATGATAGGAAGAGAGAGAAAAAAATAGAGAAAATGATAGAAAGAGAAAGAAACAAATAGACAAAATGATAGGAAGAGAGAGAAACAAATAGAACGAATGATAGGAAGAGAGAGAGAAACATATAGAGAAAATGATAGGAAGAGAGAGAAACATATAGAACGAATGATAGGAAGAGAGAGAATCAAATAGAGAAAATGATAGGAAGAGAGAGAAACAAATAAAGAAAATGCGAGGAAGAGAAAGAAACAAATATAACGAATGATAGGAAGAGAGAGAAACAAATAGACAAAATGATAGGAAGAGAGAGAAATAAATAGAGAAAATGATAGGAAGAGAGAGAAACAAATAGAACGAATGATAGGAAGAGAGAGAAACAAATAGAGAAAATGATAGAAAGAGAGAAAAATCAATAGAACGAATGATAGGAAGAGAGAGAATCAAATAAAGAAAATGATAGGAAGAGAGAGAAAGAAATAATGAAAATGAGAGGAAGAGAAAGAAACAAATAGAATGAATGATAGGAAGAGAGAGAAACAAATAGACAAAATGATAGGAAGAGAGAGAAACAAATAGAGAAAATGATAGGAAGAGAGAGAAACAAATAGAACGAATGATAGGAAGAGAGAGAAAAAAATAGAGAAAATGATAGGAAGAGAGAGAAACAAATAGACAAAATGATAGGAAGAGAGAGAAACAAATAGACAAAATGATAGGAAGACAGAGAAACAAATAGAACGAATGATAGGAAGAGAGAGAAACAAATAGAGAAAATGATAGGAAGAGAGAGAAACAAATAGAACGAATGATAGGAAGAGAGAGAAACAAATAGAGAAAATGATAGGAAGAGAGAGAAACAAATAGAACGAATGATAGGAAGAGAGAGAAAAAAATAGAGAAAATGATAGAAAGAGAAAGAAACAAATAGACAAAATGATAGGAAGAGAGAGAAACAAATAGAACGAATGATAGGAAGAGAGAGAGAAACATATAGAGAAAATGATAGGAAGAGAGAGAAACATATAGAACGAATGATAGGAAGAGAGAGAATCAAATAGAGAAAATGATAGGAAGAGAGAGAAACAAATAAAGAAAATGCGAGGAAGAGAAAGAAACAAATATAACGAATGATAGGAAGAGAGAGAAACAAATAGACAAAATGATAGGAAGAGAGAGAAATAAATAGAGAAAATGATAGGAAGAGAGAGAAACAAATAGAACGAATGATAGGAAGAGAGAGAAACAAATAGAGAAAATGATAGAAAGAGAGAAAAATCAATAGAACGAATGATAGGAAGAGAGAGAATCAAATAAAGAAAATGATAGGAAGAGAGAGAAAGAAATAATGAAAATGAGAGGAAGAGAAAGAAACAAATAGAATGAATGATAGGAAGAGAGAGAAACAAATAGACAAAATGATAGGAAGAGAGAGAAACAAATAGAGAAAATGATAGGAAGAGAGAGAAACAAATAGAACGAATGATAGAAAGAGAGAGAAACAAATAGAACGAATGATAGGAAGAGAGAGAAACAAATAGACAAAATGATAGGAAGAGAGAGAAACAAATAGACAAAATGATAGGAAGACAGAGAAACAAATAGAACGAATGATAGGAAGAGAGAGAAACAAATAGAGAAAATGATAGGAAGAGAGAGAAACAAATAGAACGAATGATAGGAAGAGAGAGAAACAAATAGAGAAAATGATAGGAAGAGAGAGAAACAAATAGGACGAATGATAGGAAGAGAGAGAAACAAATAGAGAAAATGATAGGAAGAGAGAGAAACAAATAGAGAAAATGATAGGAAGAGAGAGAAACAAATAGAATGAATGATAGGAAGAGAGAGAAACAAATAGACAAAATGATAGGAAGAGAAAGAAACAAATAGAGAAAATGATAGGAAGAGAGAGAAACAAATAGAACGAATGATAGGAAGAGAGAGAAACAAATAGAGAAAATGATAGGAAGAGAGAGAAACAAATAGGACGAATGATAGGAAGAGAGAGAAACAAATAGAGAAAATGATAGGAAGAGAGAGAAACAAATAGAGAAAATGATAGGAAGAGAGAGAAACAAATAGAATGAATGATAGGAAGAGAGAGAAACAAATAGACAAAATGATAGGAACAGAGAGAAACAAATAGAGAAAATGATAGGAAGAGAGAGAAACAAATAGAACGAATGATAGGAAGAGAGAGAAACAAATAGAGAAAATGATAGGAAGAGAGAGAAACAAATAGAGAAAATGATAGGAAGAGAGTGAAACAAATAGAATGAATGATAGGAAGAGAGAGAAACAAATAGAGAAAATGATAGGAAGAGAGAGAAACAAATAGAACGAATGATAGGAAGAGAGAGAAACAAATAGACAAAATGATAGGAAGAGAGAGAAACAAATAGAGAAAATGATAGGAAGAGAGAGAGACAAATACAATGAATGATTGGAAGAGAGAGAAACAAATAGAGAAAATGATAGGAAGAGAGAGAAACAAATAGAGCGAATGATTGGAAGAAAGAGAAACAAATAGAGCGAATGATAGGGAGAGAGAGAGAGAGAGAGAGAAACAAATGTTGTATACTCATATGCTGATACATGCAGAAACATAACGACGACACAATAAAGACGATCGACACCGTTCTTTAGAAAAATATACCTCTCACTTTATTTGAAAGGGTTCGAAAGGGTTACTAAAAGTTTTACTGTGTGCGAGGTGAGTTGGAGACTGAACAGAACTGCAACATATTGACCCCCCACTCTTATGGCCATAACAGCGTTTCTTTCCCGTTCTCCTGGCCTTCTCAACCGGGGGTCTGGGGGCCCGGCCTCACTGGGACATGGTCCTCATTCTAGCATCTTCCCTCCAACTGACCTGTACTCCTGTACACCGAGTTATATTATTGTTTTACGCCCACTCAATTCAACCTGTTGACAGTCAAGGTATCCCTTTGATACCTTCGACCGGTTGCACCTATTATTTACACCGGTGCATTTCCTATTTTGACAGCTCGGCCATGGTCGGAGGTCAATATACAACACAAATAGAGAGATGTTCCAGAAGAAATAAAGAAATAGATAAGCGAAAGAGTGGAAGAAAGAAATTAACAAATTGATTTTTAAGACATGTCAACCGTCCCGGGTTATTCTATGCCTAAAGGTTAGGGAATTGCTTTAATGGTTCATTTATATTTACATGTTTTGTGTCGTTTCTTGAGAGTTTGTTTTTTACATACAGTTATGCGGTATCAAGTATTCTTGTATTATATTAGTAATTTGCCTACAGTTGTAAGGTTTCAAGTATTCCTATCTAATATTAATAATTATATGGTTTCAAAGAATTATTTCTTTTTAGTAATAGCCATCTTTTTGCACAGCACAGCGTTATATGGTTTCATTAATAAACAATTAGAGCTTCATGTAAGTATTCTTTATAAGATTAATTCATCGTTATGTGGTATCAAGTATTCCTGTCCAATACAAATAATTTTTAAACAAATCTATTTAACCCCTGGATGTGACCCTAAAAGGTACTACCACTCCAGATTAGAGTGGACTTTCGAGTAATGACAATGAAGGGTACTTCACACTACTCAGATATCCAGTTCTATTTGACCCATAAATAGGACCCTATCAGGCGCTATCACTCCCAGACAGAGTAGACCTGGGACAAATAGCAATGAAGGGATACTTTGCATTCCCCTAAGCTCCTGCATTGTTGGAGCCTCACCATCAGATTGTTTGGTGTCATATCCGGGATATCTCTTACCCCTCTGCAGAGACGCAGTCGATGTATTTTACAGCCTTAGCCGAGTGGTTTTTAAGAAGAAAGAGAAAAGAAATAAGAGGATAAGAATAAACAGGAAAAACAAAAACAAAAAAGAATAGAGAGAGAGAGAGAGAGAGGGAGAGAGAGAAAGAGAGAGAGAGAGTGTGTGTGTGTGTGTGAGAGAGAGTGAGAGATGCTTTCGAATATTATATCCCATTCTTTGAAAACCTACAAAACTTAATCATTGAGAAAAGTGGTCAATGTCGTTCTTGTCACTATGCTGCCATATTGTTTTTCTGAAGTACTCATGGGGGTCACTTTTTGTAAGGCTGTATTGCTTTAGTTGGTATTAGGGGGGATATTTTTTCTAATCCCCACTCACCAAGCCCCAACGTTAGCATTAGCATAGCCATGATACACTTACACTGGATAAGCGGAAAGAAATACAAGATAAGCTCATTTACACATACAGAAACGTTTATATTGCATACATAATACACTTATAAAAAGTACTGACAAGAACGCACAAACATACTCCACAGATATAGATATGGACATCTTGTTTTATGGCTAAGCAGTATATGAGTAAAGTAAAGTACAGTTGGTGACCGTAGTTGAGGGTGACCTTTTCAATGGCTACTACACCGAGGTGTAGGGGAGGGCGCTACTCCTTTCCCCGGATTGCTCCACTTTACTCTTGATCCTTACCTTACCTTACCTTATTCATTAACTAATAGCATTGTATACTGTCTTTGCCTCATTCAAGTCATGTGAGAAAATAAACAAGAATAGAATATTTAATAAACAATGGATATTTTATGCAAGGATAGTAAGTAAAGTTGTCTCCCTTTAGTCGAGGGTAACTAGAAGGCTCCCTTTTCAATAGCTACTACACTGTGGTGTAGGGGAGGGTGCTACTCTTTTTCCCTGGATTGCTCCACTTTACCCTTGATACGTACCTTATATCGCTGAGTGTTAAACAGGGAGGTATCAAGTACCATTTTTAAAGTCTTTGGTATGACGCGACCTGGGATTGAACCCAGGTCTCCCGGACCATTGTCGAACACTCTATCCCCTAGACTAATGAGCAGTGTATGAAAGGAGTACAAAAACGGTAAATGTTTTACTTATTGAGTTTATGTATAATAAATTATTACGGCATTATGGCTAAGCAGAAGACACGTCTCTACTTGTCAAAGAACAGAGACAAAAGAGATAGAGATGGATTATTGGATTGCCATTTGCCCGTCAACGGATATGTCTCTCATACAAAGGGGACAATTATTTATTGTCTTCCGACAGCTTGCAACATAGGATATTGCACTCAGGAGTCGATTGAGGATTTTTTTTCGCCATTTACAAGTAAATAACATGTTCACCGATATATTTCTAGTTGGTTGATTGGTGTTTTATGACATATCAACCCTTGTCCTATTTACCAACCCCTCCGCTCGGGCAGGATATGACACAAGGTCAATTTTTAAGCGGAGTTTAACAGGTTTTAATTCAGAGTTTTCCTTCTCCTAGACTAGTTGCCTAACCAAGGCTGAAGAACCTAGTCTGTCCTAATAATTGGATTCATACCTTTCCCAAGGGTATTAGTGCTATGTGAAATGCAATCAGTCTCGTCCAGGATTTGAACTCGTGTCGCCGTGTCCATTTCCTACGACGATAACGACTACACCACGGGCACCTCCATTTAGGAAGAAGATAAGGGTCAATATAGCAGTGTCCAAGTCCTTCAAATGCTCCGTGTGTCATCTCCCTATCTCTATCTCTCTCACTTACAGTCAACTTCATTCCTTTTGAAGAGAAATAAAGAAGTGTCATGCCTTTTCTTTCATCTTCATTATGGTCCATCATTCTTCCTTGTGATGTTATATAATGCATGCAATCAGTCTCGTCCAGGATTTGAACTCGTGTCGCCGTGTTCATTTCTTACGACGATAACCATTACACCACAGGCACCTCCCTTGTGGATTATTTAATGTCAAATCCAAAACGCTTGAAAAAAAGGTCTTAATATACACCCATCAAATAAACTTAAGAAAAACAACCCCACTATTCCCATTATCTACACATCCATCTCTCTATCCACTAACACACATAACAAACCTCTCTACGACAAATTAACCAAATTAGGAATATCAATCATACTAACCATATCACTAATCTTTAAAAACCTCACAATATCTCGAAACGAACCAACAACGAAACCACTTCTCACGCAAGCATATATTCTATTCAATGCAAAGATTTTAACAAACATTACATCTGCGAAATCCAACGCAATCTAGAAAAAGAATCTACGAACACAAACGATGAATCAAAATCAATGACGACCAAAATGCCCTTTACTCACACGTGATAGATCTTAAACACGCATTTAATTTTTCCTAAGCCACTCTAATCAAACCCATACATTGCAAAAGGTCCCACGGATTTTTAGAATCTGCAGTCATTTCCAAAACAAACCACATAAAAAAATGTCCAGGTTTCTATCAAATTTCATCCTACTTGGCGGAAATTATACTACGCGAAAACAATATCAAAATAGAGAATGGATAAGAAAATTAACAAACTAAAACATCTTATCACTCAATACAACCAAACTATTTAGGATTCTTTGTCTTTCATTTCATTTTCCCTTTTTTTCTTTTCTATTCTTCCTTTCCACTCCATTACAGTCAATATCTTTGATGAAACAGGATAGGCCTAGACACCTCCCCTCCACCCCTCCCACTTTCTTTTCCCTATTTTTTCTTTTATCTCAATTAATTCCACTTCCATATGATCAGAAATCTCTAATTGAAACCTGATACATGTGAATCCATCATCGTACACACAGACAATCATAGTCAAAACCAAAAACCCTCACTACCATCACTTAAACCCACATCTACCTCCCTCTCAATTTCTTCCCTTACTTGCCTCTTATTTTTAGACCCTATCCCTCCCTTTTATACCTTTATTTTCCTTGTTATCTTATCTATTACCTTATTTGCTTAAATGTAGAAAAACTAAAAAAGGTTTAGTCTGATGAAGTTCTTGGAATAAAGAAAGAATGAACTACTAAATTTTTGTAAATGTTTGATCTATCCAACTTCCACTTATTTTTATCATACACACACACACACACATATATATATATATGTGTGTGTGTGTGTGTGTGTGTGTGTGTGTGTGTGTGTCTAGTCGAAAGGACATTCTTCCCATCCACTTAATTTATTCATTTAAATGTAATTGCAGAGAGAGAACCAACTAACGTTTAGATGATCAAATTAAGCAACACTAGCCTAGAAAAATTCGTAAGGGGAATTAGTTTGGTGATAAAATTAATAATACATTCGGGTCAGCGATTCCTGAGCATCTTATAAATAATCGTAATTGCGCCTTCTCTTACGGTGATGACTTGTTCACCGTATTGAACAAGTCACACTCGGATTTTCCGAGAGACCGTTCATATTCTCACTTATAAACCATCCCTCTGTAAACAGAGAGACTGTTTACTGGGTTTGAATTTGATCACGATTTGAATTTAACCTCCCCCTTTTTTAACTCATGACAAATCCCCCCTCCACCTTTCTTTCTTTATCGTTTATCCTCGATAAAGTTTGTGATCAGCAAGGATCGATCTTCATATCTTAATATGAATAAAATAGGTCTCTTTCGGGCTATTATCAGATTTTGTAGCCCCATAAAATCTTTATATATATATATAATTTGTAAGCGAATAATTTGTTAGTAACTATATTGTTATGAGTTGTTAGAGCTCATTTGTTGGAACACAGTTAAATGGTTTCAAGTATTCCTATCTAGCCCTAATAGTTCTATTTGATACTAATCAGCTGTTTGCACATAGTAAAAATGGTTTCAAGTATTGCTATTTAACATTATCATTTCTATTTATCAATTATTCCTATCTAATACGAATAATTTGCACTCAGCAGCACGGTTTCAAATAACCAATAATAATCCTCTGTAAATGATTGAACCGCTCTATTTGATCCATAGGTGGGCCCATAACAATTACAGCCACTCTGAGTCAAAGTGAATCAGGAAGTAATGGTTTTATTTGTCTCTGCCTCCCACCAGACAGGACTTGACACAAAGTCAAAGACCCGAAGGTCGATTATAGTGTGGATTTAGGGAAGGGGAGGGCGTTCACGAGCCGAGGCTCGAGCCCGGCTGGAATATGCTGCTCATCGGCCCACTTAGTGCAATGTGGGTTTGATGAGCTTAGCTGGACTTGGACCCAAATCTGAGTCCAGGCACGTGTGCCTGATAACAGCTTAAATTGGACAACGAGGTCCGGAGCTATACTTACTGGTCAATAGCCGTTGCCGCCCACCCAGCCAAAAGACCGAGTGGCGCGCAAGGCGAGAATCTGGAAGTAATTGTATTGAAGGTGTATTCCACATTCCCTAAAGTTCCAGGACTGGATCCTCACAATTAGATAGTTTATTGTCATACCCTCAGAGTTTTTAAACAATGCATTTAAATTAGCGGTTTCAAAAGGTTTTAATTTGAATTTTATAGGAAAGCTAACTGGAAAGCATATCACAAACAGACGTCGTTTGTCCGATTACATTTTTAAATGACCAAAGCTGTCCCTGACCTTTCGCCAAATAATAATTTAAGATAATAGATAGAATGGCCGACATTTTTAACCGCAATCCAACTCACCTGAACCGGAAGTCTCTTGGTAACGAGAAAGATTTCAGTGCTCGCGTATGGCACTGTCGCAATTGATGCCGGAAGTCATCTTCTTCGCAGCCGTACCCGTTAAATATGTGATCACAGAAAAGCAAATTACCATGACAATAAATCTGAAAGAAAAGAAAAAGGATATATTAGAGACACTCACGATACACAGTTTTGGTTTCTTTGAAGTACTGCGTTGCAAGGAAAGTTGGTCAGAGTTTAAAGTTTTACGACAATGGATGTCCCTTCTTTATCCTCATCTTCATCGTTTGGGTGTCATGCCGAGTAACTTCTCTTTTTTCCTCTTTGGAGCATGAGAAGGTAACTTTGCTGTGCACACCAATAAGTAACAGATTTCTCTAGGTTTCATGATAACAGTACCTTCGCATACAGTTTACTGTCATACACAAAACACTCTTGTTTAGGTGAGGGTTAAGGTCTTTTAGGTCCCACTGACAGGATGATGAAGCCGTATAAGTTTGGTTTGGTATTTATAAACACATTTTGTTGATAACATTTTTAAACGAGCCTGAGCTTTTTAAAAAATATTCTTTGTATTCAGTTAAATGGTTTCTAGTATTTCTATCTATCAAGCTTCATCTAAGACATTTAGACGATATTTATTTATCTAATACGAATAATTCTGTTTATAAGTGGTCAAACAGTTCTTTTTGACCCATAGATAAGACCCTATCACGTGCGACCACACCCAGTTTGAGTGGACCTGGAAACAATTGCAGTGAAGGGATGCTCCGCATTCTCTAAAGCCCCAGCATTACAGGAACCTCACCATCAGATTGTTTAGGGTCATATCCAGGACACTAGTTGGGAGAGGTTCTTACCCGTCTGCAGAAATGCAGTCGGTGTATTCTACCGCCTCAGTCGGCTGGACAGGAAGTCGTATAAGAGAAACGTTACGCTATGTGAACCTCCCCATGTTCAGTTTCACACACACACACACACACACACACACACGCACAGAGAGAGAGAGAGAGAGAGAGAGAGAGAGAGGGGGGGGTGTCCTCGTGGTGTAATGGTTAAAGCGATGGACTGCGGAATCGTATAATGCGAGTTCGTATTCCAGTCGCGCTATTACGTTCACTTTCGGGCAAATACCCTTGGGAAAGGTATGAACCCCCTTATCCTCCCAGCTATGGGTTAAATAGTAACACTACTATTCTTCTAGGAGAATAGCTTTGGCATTAAATAACCTACAAAGGTTGATATGCCATTAAACAAAGAAACCATCAAACCATCAACACACAAACACACACACACACATATACACACACTAATACACTCACACGCACACATACACACATACACCTTCACATACACATACATATACATATACACACATACAGACACACATACACACACATATAGAGGCGTACAATACATACAATAGTGGCACAATAGATACCGTCGTAGGAAAGACATAGCGATACGAGTTCAAATCTTGGACGAGGCTCTTTGCATTTTCATATATATAGCTTTAATACCCATCGGAAAGGTATGAATACAATTATTCCCCCTCCAGCTATGGATAAATAGTAAGGCAGACTAGGTTCTTCAAATGGTATGGCAACCGGTCTAGGAGAAGGAAGACTATACCCGTAAAAGTTTCTGTAGTTACGAGTAGGACCATAGAGCATGTTTCACGATATTAGTTTTTAAACATTCCAAAATTTGTCAGCCTTTTAGTGAGGGTTTAACTTTACAATATTAATATGACATTAAATTGGCCCCTTTGTGTCTCTCAGGTTAGCTAAATCTATAAATAATCTTTTTGTAATGAAAGTGACGGTGATACCAATTGTAATTGGCGCTCTTGGTACAGTCACCAAAGAATTGATATAGGGACTAGAAGACTAGGAAATAAGAGGACGAGTGGAGACCATCCAAATTACAGCATTATTAAAATCGGTCAGCATTCTGAGAATGGTCCCGTAGACTTTAGGAGACTTTCAGTCACTCAAACGCCAGTTAACGGTGGCGTAAAAAAACTTCAGTTAACGGTGGCGTAAAAAAAAAAACTCAAAGGAGTAAAATAATAATAATAAAAGAAAGCTAAAAAAAAGCTGTGGAACATAAGAATAACCGTGATACCAACGGGAATTGGTACATTTGGAACAATCCCCAAAGGCTTGAAAAGGGGGTTGGAATTGTCGGAAATCGGGGAACAAATAGAGACCACCCGAACAGTTGCATTGTTAAGATCGACCAGAATACAGAAGAGAGTCCTGAAGATCTGAGGAGTCTTGCGGTCACGCAGACTCTAGTGAAAGGCACTATCAGTTAATGCTGATGCGAATAACTCGCAAGAAATAATAATAATAATGATAATGTGCAGGAAATTTCAATTCGACCATACAAACAAATGGTATATGCACAACCCAGCACCTGTCCTAGAAAATGACTCGCAAAAACTCCTATGGGACTTTAATATACAAACGGATCACCTAATCCCGGCCAGAAGACCAGACCTCATAATAATCAACAAAAAAAAAAAAAGACAATCTTCAAAATTGTAGACTTTGCTGTCCCGGCGGACCACAGAATAAATCTGAAGGAAAGTGAAAAGAAAGATAAATACCTCGACCTTGCTAGAGAATTGAAAAAGCTGTGGAACATGAAAGTAACGATTGTGCCAATTGTGATTGGTGCGTTAGGCACAATAACTAAAGGATTATTAAAAGGCCTGGAAGACTTGGAAGTTGGCGGACGGGTAGAGACTATCTAAACGACAGCATTGCTAAGAACGGCCAGAATCCTGAGACGAGTCCTGGAGACTTGAGGAGACTTGCTGTCACTCAAACTCCAGTGAGAAACCATCAGCTAACACTGATGTGAAAACTCTAAAGGAGTAAAATAATAATAATAATAAAAAACTAGAGAGTTGCGACTGCGAGAGGAAAAAGTTAGGCTGAGGTGAAAATCCAGAGGAAATGCAAACTTACAAAAGTGCAAGAAAAAGATCAACCACTTAAAGTACATGGTTACAGTACACTGTCAAAAATGAAAAAGAATTGGAAACCCTTATGCAAACGATAAGAATATACAGTCAGGATCTAAGAATGGAATTTGGCATTAAAAAAGTGCAATGCTAATAATGAGAAGTGGAAAAAGACAAATAACGGAAAAAATAGAACTACCAAATCAAGAAAGCAAGGGTCGGAGAAAAGGAAACTTACAAGTGAATAAGTAAAGTTGGCGACTTTAGTCGTGGGTGAACCGAAGGCTCCCTTTTTAAATTGCTACCACACCGAGGTGTAGGGGAGGGCGCTACTCCATTCCCTGGATTGCTCCACTTTACCCTTAATCCTTACCTTATAATGCTGAGTGTTAAGCAAGGCGGCATCAAGCACAATCTTTTGTGTCTTTCGCAGGACTCGACCTGAGATTGAACCCTGGTCTCCCAGACCATTGGCGAATACTCTACTCATTAGGCCACTAGCCTGTTTGGGAATACGGGAAGCGGACATCACCAAACAAGTGGCGTTGAAAGGAAAAATTCAAAAAGAATATCTTAGGAGAACGAGAAAACTGCTCGAAACCAAGCTATATAGCAGAAATATCATCAAAGGCATAAATATGTGGGCTGTCCCTCTTGTAAGATACTCGGGGCCATTCTTGAAGTTGAGGAGGGAAGAACTTCAACAAATAGAACAGAGAACAAAAAAAAAAAAAACGAAGGATGATGCATAAGGCCTTACATCACGGAGATGACATAGACAGACTATATGAGTCAAGAAAAGAAGAAAGAAGAAGACACACCAGCATTGAAGATAGCATCGATGCATTAAAACGAAGACTATATAAAAAAGAGAAAAGAAAGACTAATCACAACGACCAGAAAAAAACACAAATCAACGCAAGGATCAACAGAACAACAATAACTTGGAAACAAAAATGGAAAGAAAAACAAATGTATGGATATTTCAAACAAATAACAAGCAAAATCTCACACGAAAAATCTTGGACATTGCTAAGAAAAGGAAACCTTAAGATAGAAACTGAATCTCTTCAAATAGCAGTACAAAACAACGCCATAAAGACCAACTGCGTTAAAGCGAAAACAAATAAGACGCAACAAAATAGCAAATGTGGTGATAGAGACGAAATGATTAATTACATAATAAGCGAATGCAGCACTAAGCGCAAAAAGAGTATAAAACTAGATACGACTGGGTGAGGAATGTGATCCACTGGGAATTGTGCAAGAAATTGAAATTTGTCGATGCAAACGAGTGATATATAAAAAAGAGAGAACCTGCTGAATAATAGACTTTGCTGTAACTGCAGACCACTGAATTAAAATAAAATAAAAATTAAAAGAGAGATAAGTACTTAGACCTTGTCAGCGAACTTAAAAGACTATGGAATATGGAGGTGACGATGAAATCAATTGTAATAGGTGCGCTCATAACAATCCCAAAAGGGAAGAGAATACTTCGAAATCAGAGGACAAGTAGAGACCATCCAAACTACAACATTGTTGAAATCGGTCAGAATACTGAGAAGAGTCCAGAAAACTTGAGGAGACATTTTGTCATTCAAACTCCAGTAAAAGACCATCAGCTGGTGTGAAAAACTCTCAAAGGAGTAAAATAATAGTAAGTAAAGTTGGCGACCATAGTCGAGGGTGACCCGAAGACTCCCTTTTCGATAGCTTACTACACCGAGGTGTAGTGGTGGGCGCTACTCCTTTCTCTGGACTGCTCCACTTTACCCTTGATCCGTACCTTATAATGCTGAGTGTTAAGCAAGGAGGCATCAAGTACCATTTTTTGAGTCTTTGGTATGACTCGGCCTGGGATTGAACCCAGGTCTCCCGGGCCATTGGCGAACACTCTAACCGCTAGGCCAATGTCCGGTACAAAATAATAGTAATAATCATGTTTTTCTAACCAATCCCAGTTCACTTACAAGGACCATGCCGGGGACGACATTATGTCGACTGAGAAGCAATGGACGTCGATTCACGATATCCCCTGCTGCCTTATTGACGTCATATTGAAGTATCCGAAACATGTCTGCTTTGGATTCCACGCACGGATGGCGTCTGTTCCGGTTTTGTCTTTGGTAAACTTGTTCCAGCATGTGTAGACCTGGACTGCTCTCAGGGAAGCTAAAAGAAAAGAATAAAGATTAGATTTATGTCTATTGTTCACTTATATTATGTGTATCAATTGATCTATTCATTATTTTTGTTGACATAAAACATATTTGAGAATATTGATAGTCATTCTGGTTTATGATAGATAAGAAGAGGGTGAGATATAGATAGACACAGAGAGAGGGGGAAGAGAGAGAGAGAGGGAGAGGTAGAGATATGAAGAAACAGACAGACAGACAAGAGCGTGAGATATAGATGGATAGATGGACAGAGAGAGAAAAAGAGAGAGAGGGAGAGAGAGAGAGGGAGAGAGAGAGGGGGGAGAGGTAGAGATATGAAGAAACAGACAGACAGACAGACAAGAGCGTGAGATATAGATGGATAGATGGACAGAGAGAGAAAGAGAGAGAGAGAGAGAGAGGGAGAGGGAGAGGTAGAGATATGAAGAAACAGACAGACAGACAGACAGACAGACAAGAGCTTGAGATACAGATGGATAGATGGACAGAGAGAGAAAGAGAGAAAGAGAGAGTGAGAGAGATATGATGAGACTGATAGATATATGAAGTGATAGATAGATAGATAGATAGATTGGAAGAGATTGAAATATATAGACAGATAGAAAAAGACCCAGACAGAAAGAGAGATAGAGACATGAGGCTGATAGATAGATAGATAGATACATACATACATACATACATAGATATGGTTTCATAGACTTAGATAGAAAGAAACACATACACACACATACGCACACACACTTATATATATATATATATATATATATATAGAGAGAGAGAGAGAGAGAGATGAAGAGATTTATTGACATGTTCAGTCAAAGGTATTGGGACGTGCTTTACATGTTTATGAAAAGGCGGCATTTGGTTGAGGATAGCATAAAAATACTTCATAGGAAACGAACTGTGAAGAAACAAGAGCGAGTAAAATTATCTGTTAATAATAGTTCTGCATTTGCACTCACAACGAGGGAATTAACTATCGAAGTGTATTTTAATACCACTTCAATGGATTTATTTTTTCATTCGCATATGGCCTTTAAGTAAGGAGCATATAAAACACTTTATACGATATGAACAGTGATGAAATTGCAATCGTTAAAATCATGTTTATTATAGTTCTGCGTTTGCGTTCATCTTGATCATGGGGTCCTATCAAGAAAATTAAAGGTTAATTACATACAACTTGAACGTATTTTTTAAATTTATTCATTCAAAGTTGGACTTTAAAGGAAGGTTATATAAAACACTTCATAAGATAGGAACAGAAATGAAACAATAGGCACTACAAATATTTGTTTGTTATAGTTCTTGCATTTGTGTACACCTCGATCATTATATTCAACCAATGGAACCAACTATCAAGTATTAATTATATACTACTTCAACGGATCTATTTATTCAAAGGTGGCCAATAAGTGAGGAGCATATAAAACACTTTATAGGATACGAACCGTGATGAAACAACAGCCACAACAATCATCTGTTTGTTATTGGTCTCCCTGTAGATAAACTGATCATATTCAAGATCTGTTATTTGAGGTATCAAGCTAACGCTACATCGACAGAAAACATGGTTGGAGGTGGCTAGAGTCGTCATATACCTTCGGAGACCTGGAGTACACGGAATATTTAATACTGTATTTACACGTCGCCTTGTCCGTTTTGGAGTTCCAGTCGGCTGCGGAGTTGTCTTCTCTTGAGTCTGATGAAGTCTGCTCGAGCGACCTCTGTTTGATGATCCACAACATACACGTAATTTGTCAGCAGTTCTGTAAATGGAGTTTAAATACAGAAAGTATTAATGTCACTGTGATGAAATACACTAATAGAAAATATAATTGCAGTATCCTGAATATGCGTTCCAATTTATTCAAGATTGATCGTACAAACAATATATAACTGGATTACAGGGGTGTCCTCGTGGTGTAATGGTTAAAGCGATGGCCTGCGGAATCGTAGTGAGCGAGTTCGTACTTCAGTCGCGCTATAACGTTCACTTTCGGGCAAATACCCTTGGGAAAGGTATGAACCCCCTTATCCTCCCAGCTATGGGTTAAATAGTACCACTACTGTTCTTCTAGGAGAATAGCTTTGGCAATAAATAACCTACAAAGGTTGATATGCCATTAAACAAAGAAACCGAAACCAAATCAAACTTGATTACAATAAATGATCACATATAAAAATCAATACGTACACAGGTTCCAAAATAAGGGGTGTATCAACATTACTCAGAAATTGTATTCATACACTATATAACCTTTTTGAGTGTTAACACAGGCCGTACCGAGTCACCCATTATTTGCCATTACTCCCTGGTCCACTGTGACTCGGAGTTGTAGTACCTCTTAGGGTCTCATCGATGAGTCAAATAGATCTTTATTTGATCAATAGATAATGTCTCATCATCATCATCATGTCGTGGCAGAGGCACGGATATCCCTGACCTTCTCTCGCCACTTCTCCCTATCGTTCATCGCCTCTGGCAGGTCTTCAGGGCCACACCCTGTATCCTCATATAGCTGTATGTTCGTGCTGGTCGTCCTGCTTTTGCCCGGCCATATGTGGAGGTCCATAGGAGTACATCACTTATGAGCTCGTCCCTGCTTCTCCAGCAGTGTCCTGCATGTCTGGCTCGTCTAACTTGGATAGTTTTCGTGATGGGAGGCAGGTGGCCGTATAGTTGGTGCCTTGTGGGGTGTTGCCGCCAGGACTTATTCAATATTGCTCGCAACATTCTTGTGTCATAAAACATTGATATTGAAATTATGTATGGTGACCACATGCGACTCTTGAGGCTCGTCTATGTGGCTCTTCATCCAACTTTCAAAGTTTTCTCTTCGTTATTTGATGTAACTGAGAAGAAGTTCCATTACGACTGTCCAAGTTTTTTGCTTGCAACATCGTCGATTTCTATAAGAACCACATAGTTTCATATGGGACGATTCTTCAACTTTATCACCTAAACCCAGCAAGTAGGGAGCACGTTTGACCCAACATGCTGCTGTGAACAGCTGTTCTCCAAAATGAAGGATTTCAAGAGTACACTGCGCTCGCAACTGTCAAATCATCACTTGTCTGAAGTCATCATTCAGTCAACCTTTTCATTTAAGCCTGATATTACATCTATTTGTGACTGCAAACAACATCAGATGTCTCATTTATAAATTATGATTATTACCTTATGAATTTAGCTCTTTTTTTTTTGTCCTTAATACATATTTACCCAACCCCTCCGCTCGGGCAGGATATGACACAAGGTCAATTTTTTTAAGCGGAGTTTAACAGGTTTGAATTCAGAGTTTTCCTTCTCATAGACTAGTTGCCTCACCAAAGGCTGAAGAACCTAGTCTGCCCTACTATTTACCCATAGATGGAGGGAGAATAATTGGATTCATACATTTCCCAAGGGTATTAGTGCTATGTGAAATGTCACCATCTCGGCCAGCATTTGAACTCGTGTCGCCGTGTCCATTTCCTACAACGATAACCATTACACCACGGGCACCTCAGTCCTTAATAGATCGCGCCTCCGGACCCTCCTGAATTAAACTTTGTGACCCCCGAGCTGAAAAGGTTGGGGACCCCAGTTTTACATTAATGAAAAGTATTTTGCCAACACATATATTATCACATATTACTTAATACTTTTAATCACATATATTATCACATATTATGCCAGTATATATATATATATATATATATATATTCATCATACAACGTGTGAAAGCACGTGCGATACCCTGCCCTCCTCAGCCGCCAACCAGGGGTGATAAAACAGTTTCAGTAACTTAAAACGGTACTGCCACTCCTGGCGCAACCAAGCAGCTTTTGCCACCGGACAGGGTATTTAAAAGAATTATATATATATATATATATATATATATATATATATATATATATATATATATATATATGTAAGCAAGATAATATATATATTTATAATATTTTTAATCAAATGATCTATATCGTATAACAGAAGGTTTTAAACTTTTTGTCATACAACAATAGTTTATTTTCGTATGCCAGAAATGCTATAAGATGTTTAAAATTATCTAATTAACTTATTACAAGGAAGCCTGTCTAAAAATACTTTCCATTTAAAACGGAATGTAAAAATACTGAAAAATATACATGTAAAAACTAATATTTGATAAAAGGGTCTGAAAGAATTTTATCTACAAAATGTGTTTACAAATCATATATATATATAATGTATATGTATAAAGCGGATTTGGCATTAAATAACCTACAATGGTTGATATGCTATAAAACCCAAGCAACCAAACAGACGGCTATTCTATCAGTAATACTTGCATTAATTCCTGACAACTAACAATCCCTTTCTTCCTGATTTTTGGTGCATTTCTATTGTAAACTATTTTGGAATGCATTTCTATAGTACAATCAATTAAAAATGCATCTATTTTTATACACATAATAACTCTATTCTGTCAGTAATATTTTAATTAATTCCTGACCACTAACAATTCCTTTCTTCCTGATTTTCAATCTATTTCTATTGTAAATTATTTTGCAATGCACTTCTATAGTAAAATCATTAACAATACATAGACTTTATACACATAATCCAATTCTGTGAGTTATGCTTGTATTAATTCCAGACCATTTGAGGGAAGTTTATGAAGTAGGAATAACATGAGTCCTAAATATAATCGACCAAGAATTAAAACTTACTTCGAAACATGCTCAAGTGCCCGAATTGCGTGTACTTGAAGTGTTGAATCGTTCTCTGGTGTTGATGATTCCGTTCTTTCTGTTTCTTTTGGACTTTTCTCGTTCTCACTAGTCTCTTCATTCATTCCATCAGCACTCTCAGTAATAAAGCCTGCAACCCGACACAGAATCGTAAAATGTAAGAAAACCTCATCCTAAAAGAATTAATAGGTATGTAGTTATTACAGAACTATTTAAATAGTACTGATCTATATGAGTAAGAAACATCTTTTTGACCAATAACCAATTGGTATGCATTTAATATAGAAGCGTTTGAAGAGTAATTATGAAATTATACACGTAATAATACTGTTGTATCAGTAGATCCTGCGTTAATTCCTGACCACTGACAATTACTTTTTCCTGATTTTCTGTGTATTTCTATGATAAAAACATTTTCAGTCTTTTTCTTTTGCGAAATCTTATGCAATTCACTTCTACATTAAAATCATTTTCAATTCATTTCTATAGTAAAATCATTAAGAATGCATTTATTTCATACACATATTACCCATATTCTATCAGTAATGCTTGCATGTACTTACAGTCTCTTTCTTCTTGATTTTCAAAGCTTTTCTTTAGTAAAATCATTAACAGTGCATTTGATTTATACGTATAATAACCCTATTATGTCTATAATGCCCGAGTTAGTCGCTGAGCACTAACAATTTCTTTCTTTCTGATTTGCAATGCATATCTATAGTAAAATCATTTGCAGTTCATTTCTATGGTACAATTATTTGCGATCCATTTCTATTGTAAAATCATTAACAATGAATTTAATATATAAAAAAAAACAGCACTAATGTAATGCTTGCATTAATTACAGGCCACCAGCAATCTTTTTCGTCCTGATTTTCAATACATTTCTCTTGAAAAATCCTTTGCCGTCCATTTCTACAGTAAAAACTTTTTCAATGCACTTTTATGGTAAAATCATTTGCAATGCATTTATATTGTAAAATTATAACCAATGCATTTAAATTATTCACACATATTTTAAAAATGTTCTCCTCGCTTCGTAATATGTTGTTTCACTATACCTGTAATCGTTAGACTAAATGAACGTCAGCCCAGTTGGCTGAGATTGTAGAATACATCGACTGCATCTCTGCAAAGGGATAAGACTCCCCCAACCAGTGTCTTGTATATAACATGAAACAATTTGAAGGTGAGGCTCCAGTAATCCTTGTGCTTTGAGGAATGCAGAGTACCCCTTCATTGCCATTGCTCCCAGGTCCAATCTGACCCGTTGTGGTAGCACATGAAAGGGTCCTATCTATAAGTCAAATAGAACTGTTTGACGTTTAATCTTAATACAAACAAATGATTTATGCCAAACTGAATTGTTAGAGATAGAACTGTATGATCTTTTCACTGTATGTAAACAAATGACTGATGTTTACCTGAATGGTTAGTGATACATAGCAATACTTGGAACTATTTGACTGTGTGCAAATGAATGAATAATATTGAATAGAAAACTTAGAGCTAAATAGCAATACTTGTAACCACTTGTTAAAACTGTTAAATTATCTAACAGTGTGTAAACAAATGACTGATGTTTAATTGAATGGTTAGCGATACATAGCAATTCTTGGAAACTTTTAACTGTGTGCTAACGAATGAGTAATGTTGAATAGAATTATTTGTGTTTAATAGCAATACATGTAACCCTTTAACTGTTTGCAAGTAAATGAATAGTGTTCAACAGAATAATTAGTGTTAAGTAGCAATGCCTGTAAAATGACACCTACAAGATGTGTTTACAAATAATATATATTTAATATATTTGTTATAAACAGGAATTAGCATTGAAAAACCTGAAATGGTTGATATTCTATAAAACCAACTAAACCTAAATGAACATTTTGACTTATACCACTCGTGAAATCACGAGCTCTACTGATAAATAATTAGATATTAAATGTATGTTTTCTGAATTCGTTACGTAATTGAAATTGTTGTTCATTCATAAGAAATCGATGTTAGGGCCCAGGTAAAAGAGTTTCTAATGCTTAATTTTACGTTAGTTTCGCAGTGGAAGATTGGAGCAGCTCGTCTCTAATCTTAATCATATTTACCAACCCCTCTGCTCGGGCAGGATATGACACAAGGTCAATTTTTAAGCGGAGTTTAACATGTTTGAATTCAGAGTTTTCCTTCTCTCTAGACTAGTTGCCTCACCAAGGTTGAAGAACATAGTCGGTCCATAGCTGGAGGGAGAATAATTGGATTCATACCTTTCCTAAGGGTATTAGTGCTATGTGAAATGCAATCAGTCACATCCAAGAATTGAACTCGTGTCGCCGTGTCCATTTCCTACAACGATAACCATTACACCACGGGCACCTCCTAGTCTTTAATCTTAATACGCGCACACAATCTTGAATCTCTGTCGCCTTCCGAAAAGTTTTATAGAGATTTTAAACACCGAAGTTGCAAAACACTGACATAAATTGTCGTTCTGAGCCCTTTAATTGATCTTTGTTTCTAAAAGTAAAAAGAAAATTCTAGTTTCAGAAAGATTTTACGTCTCGAAGTTACAGAACACTGTCATTAATTCTGGAATTTTGAACTGCCCAGTTGATATTTACCTCTTAAAGAGAAACAGATTTCTAGTTTAAGAGAGATTTTCCTTTCCAGATCTCTCGTATAAATTTTCGAGTTTTGAATCGCCGAGTTAATCTTTGTCATCAAAAGAGAAAAAAAAATCTAGTTTTGTAGCTTGTAAATATCGAAATTGCAGAACCCTGAGATTAACAGTCACCTGGTGGTGCAGACGGCAGCCTATGTTTCTGTTTCGTAGCTTCCCGGTCATTTGACACCGGCATAAGACCTAGGTCTTTCATCTGTGAAGGGCTATCCGGGTTGATCATCACGGCCGAGTGCGTTCTTCGTAGCTGACGTGTGCGGCTTTTTTGGCTCAGGGCCCGTGTCATTTCTTTTGGTCTGAGACCAATTACTACTTGATAATGCTCCATCCAACCGTCAACGATGTGCCTGCCAAATATAAAGAGACAAGATAAATATCTTTTTC
Source organism: Sepioteuthis lessoniana (assembly GCA_963585895.1). NCBI lineage: Eukaryota > Metazoa > Mollusca > Cephalopoda > Myopsida > Loliginidae > Sepioteuthis > Sepioteuthis lessoniana. The sequence goes on along the minus strand of CAUZXS010001736.1, from coordinate 133,345 downwards.
AAGATGACAGACCGACAAATTATTAACATTCAAGTATCTGCTGATATCAAAGTCAAATCATTCGTCTTCAAAGGCAGCTCAGTCTCAAGCTTGTCTGTATGGGTAGGTTGTTGTGCATTTACTTTAAACCCATAATTACCTAATTCTGTCAGTAATGCTTGCATTACTTCCTGACCAATAGATATACATTTCTTCCTGATTTTCAATGCATTTCTATCGTAAAACTATTTGTAATCCATTTCTATAGTAAAATCATTAACAATGCATTTACTTTAAACCCATATTTACCCTATTCTGTTAGTAATGCTTGCGTTACTTCCTGACCAATAGATATACATTTCTTCCTGATTTTCGATGCATTTTTATTGTAAAACCATTTGTAATCCATTTCTATAGTAAAATCATTAACAATGCATTTACTTTAAACCCATATTTACCCTATTCTGTTAGTAATGCTTGCGTTACTTCCTGACCAATAGATATACATTTCTTCCTGATTTTCGATGCATTTTTATTGTAAAACCATTTGTAATCCATTTCTATAGTAAAATCATTAACAATGCATTTACTTTAAACCCATATTTACCCTATTCTGTTAGTAATGCTTGCGTTACTTCCTGACCAATAGATATACATTTCTTCCTGATTTTCGATGCATTTTTATTGTAAAACCATTTGTAATCCATTTCTATAGTAAAATCATTAACAATGCATTTACTTTAAACCCATATTTACCCTATTCTGTTAGTAATGCTTGCGTTACTTCCTGACCAATAGATATACATTTCTTCCTGATTTTCGATGCATTTTTATTGTAAAACCATTTGTAATCCATTTCTATAGTAAAATCATTAACAATGCATTTACTTTAAACCCATATTTACCCTATTCTGTTAGTAATGCTTGCGTTACTTCCTGACCAATAGATATACATTTCTTCCTGATTTTCGATGCATTTTTATTGTAAAACCATTTGTAATCCATTTCTATAGTAAAATCATTAACAATGCATTTACTTTAAACCCATATTTACCCTATTCTGTTAGTAATGCTTGCGTTACTTCCTGACCAATAGATATACATTTCTTCCTGATTTTCGATGCATTTTTATTGTAAAACCATTTGTAATCCATTTCTATAGTAAAATCATTAACAATGCATTTACTTTATAGTCATAATAACTCTATTCTGTCAGTAATGCTTGCATTACTTCCTGACCAATAGCAATCCCTTTCATCCTGATTTTCAACGCCTTTATATTGTAAAATCATTAACAATACATTCACTTAATAACCCTATCAGTTATACATGTATTAAATCCTGACCACTATTGTTTTCCGGTCTTGATTTTCAATGTATAACTATAATAAAACCATTAGCAATACATTTGCATTGTACATTTAATAGCCTCATTTTACGATTAATGCTTCCATTAATTTTCTATGAATTTCTCTACTAAAACATTTGTAATGCATTTACTTTATACGCATAATATGTACCCTATTCCTGCATAATATCTACCCTATTCCAAACTTATCTAATTCCTGTCCACTAACAATCCCTTTCTTCCACTAACAATGCCTTTCTATAGTGAAATCACTAAAAATGCATTTATATTATACATACAACTTTCTCTTTGCGTCGTTTAATATGATTGTGCAAACCAACGTGCAAGTAGCTGTTCTTATTGCGTCTGTTCCTGGCGTACAAGAAAGTCTGGATTGCAAAGGTTGCTGCAGGACGCTATTTAACCGACCCTCTACGGCATTGAAATATAAGACATGGTCGGATTAACGTGGGAAGTTTGCCTCCCTAGGGGCAGTGGCAAAAACTGCAAATGTTCAGTTGGTATTTCCTTTTCAGGGGTGTGTCAGACACTAGGCTATCAACCCAGCCTTTAACACTTTTAGACGAGAAGGCAAGTATGGGATGAAGGCCCGCTGGAATTGAGCGGAGTAGTTTATAGACCATTCGGCAGGGATGCCAAATAGTTGGTTGGTTATTTGGGTTTTATGGCATATCATCCTTTGTAGGTTATTTAACGGCAAATCCCTTTTTATGTAAGTAGTCGGTTCCATTTCAAACAATTCAGTTTACCATGAGTACACAGTTAAATTGTCAGAAACATTTCTATTTGGAACTATTCAATTTAGCCAAACAGTTCTAATTCAAATAAATCAGTTCAGCATAAGTACGCAGTTTCGATGTCAAAATAGTTCTATTTCAAGCATAAGTACACATTTTAATTGTCAAAAATATTTCTATTTCAAGCTGTTCAGTTTAGTCAAACTGTTCTAATTCAAAGAAATCAGTTCAGCATAAGTACACAGTTTAGTTCTATTCAAATCCATTTTTATACAAATAATCTGTTCTATTTCGAACAATTCAATTTAGCAAGAGCACACAGTTAATTGTCAAAAACATTTCTATTTCAAGCTATTCAGTTTAGTCAAACAGTTCTAATTAAAACAATTCAGTTTAGCATAAGTATGCAGTTAGTCCTATTTAACCCACAGATAGGACTCTATCAGGTACTACCATTTTGTGTCAGAGTGGATCTGGGAGCAATGCCTATGAAGGGGTGCTCCGCATTCTCCAAAGCCCCAGCATCACTGGAACCTTACCATTAGATTGTTTAGTGTCATATCCTGGACACTAGTTGGGGAATCTTACCCCTCTTCAGAGATACAGTCGGTGTATTCTACAGCCCCAACTGGGCAATACACAGAGTTAATGTCAAAACAGTTTTATTTCAGATAATTCAGTTTAGCTTAAGTACACAGTTTAGATGTCCAAACAGTTCTATTTTGAGCAATTCAGTTTAGCATAAGTACGCAGTTTAAAAGTCAAAACAGTTCTATTTTAAACAATTCAACAGTAAACTCAGCATTACTGGAACCTCACCATCAGATTGTTTAGTGTCATATCTAGGACACTCGTTGCGGAGGTCTTACCCTTCTGCAGTGAAGCAGTCGGTGTATTCTACAGTCCCGGCCGACTGGGAAAATGCAATTCCCTAACCTCTCGGCATAAAATAACCCTAGATAGGTTGACATACCGTTAAAATCAATCAATCAAGCAAACAAGCAACGGTTGTCCGCATCTGCGGTGCAGTTTCAATTTGGCACCAGCGAATTCTATCCTCGGCCTTGTATCGTTCTACCTTAGAGTAATGGTCAACAAGTAAGTTTGGCTAACAATTACAACAAGTGTTCGATTCTCGCTGAGTACTTTGCATTTGTGGCCTTGTGTCGTTCTAAGGTAAGCAAAAAAATATATCCGTCCCTAACGGGCATAGTTCAGGAATATGATGCTTGTATTTACCCAGTCTCACCGCCGCGAGCAAGATGCGACACAAGGTCAATTTTTAAGCCAAGTACAGCTGAATTTCCTTCTCCCTATCAAGACTAAAGAACCCAGTTTGCTCTTCATATATATGGAGGGAGTAAAGGACATTAGCGCGAAGAAGCCTCGTCCGAGATTTGAACTCCACTTTTTGATTCTATTTCCTATGATCATAATCGTTACGCCAAGCGCACCATCTCACGAATGCGATGATGTTTGGAAAATAGAATCGATAAAAAAATCTATTTGGAAAAGGCAAAGAAATTTGAAGCGAGTAAAAATAAAGAGCAATTATCAAATCTTACCTTGCTTTTCGTTTCAGTTGAAGAAGAGTCAGTTCAGCCGAGAGTCCGAATCTTACTTTCTCTGGAATTTCCAAAGACTTTCGAAATTCTTCTTTCTGTAGAGCTTCCTGCAATGACATGAGAATCCATCAGGTGACACGTGGAGCCTAACAATACCAGAGAAGTTTGAACTGTCATAAGAATATTTCATGGCACAAACAACAAAGGCAAAAATGAAAGGTTTCATATTTTGGCAAATTATCAGACTATAATAATAATAATAATAATAATAATAATAATAATAATAATAATAATAATAGCCGCAGCGAATGCAACAAATTAACACAAAAAGAGTATAAGACTAGACATGACTGGGAGGGGAATCGTGCAAGAAATTGACATTTAACGATACGAACAAATGGTATATGTACAACCTAGAATTATCCCTGGTGAATAAGACGCACAAACTTCTCTGGGATTTTGAGATATAAATGGATCACCTAATCTCAGCCAGACGACCAGACCTAGTGATAATCAACAACAAAAAAAAACTAACTTTGCCATCCTGGCGGACCATAGAGTGAAAATCAAAGAAAGCGAAAAGAGAGATAAGTACGTAAACTTTAGTAGAGAACTGAAAAAACTATGGAACATGAATGTAAAAGTCATACCAATTGTAACTGGTGCACTTGGAACAATCCCCAAAAGCTTGATAAAGGGACTGGAAGACTTAGAAATCAGAGGACAAGCGAAGACCATCCAAACTACAGCATTATTAAGATCAATTAGAATACTGAGAAGAGTCCCGGAGACTTGAAGAGACCTGCTGTCATTCAGGCTTCAGTAAAAGATCATCTGCTAACATTGGAATGAAAAACTCTCAAGGAGTGGCATAATGTACATGAACGACATCAAACTGAAAAAAATGAAAAAGAATTGAAGACTCTAATACAAGCAATAAGAATATACAGTCAGTATATAGGAATGGAATTTGACATAGAAAAATGTTCCATGCGAATAAAGAGAAGTGGAAAAAGACAAATAACGAAACTAATAGAAATACCAAATCAAGAAAGAATCAGAACACACGGAAAAAGGAAAATTACAAGTACTTGGGAATATTGGAAGTGGACATCACCAAACAAGCTGAGATGAAAGGAAAAGTAACAGACGAACGAGAAAACTTCTCGAAATCAAGCTCTGCGGTAGGAATCTCATCAAATGGATGAATACTTGGACTGTTCCTCTTTTAAGATACTCGGGACCATTCATGAAATCAACAAGGAAGGAACTTTGACAAATGGACCAAAAGACGTGAAAGCTGATAACGATGCACAAGAAGAGACTATATGTCATGAAAAGAAGGAGGAACAGGACTCGCCAGCATTGAAGATAGCGTGGATGAATCAATATGAGGACGCTAAGGCGATATCTAAAAAGAGCAAAAATAGTTTTGCAACAGTCTCTAAGTCAAGTATGGCATCACACTAAAAAATGCAATTACCTTTTCCAAGGATAAAAAAAAACAAATTCGCAAAAATCACTTTTTCTGATATGCCACCAAAGTCTAGTGGGTCTGAGTCCAGCTATCCCCTGTTAGCCGAAGAAATTCGATATTCAAAGAAAACAGGCTTTAAGATATTTTACTACTATTCCAACTGCTGAAACAAAATATAAGTTCACGAAATTTAACAAAGTTTGATCCTGAAAGGAATTTTGGGACCTACTTAGAATTAAGCAATTAAGAAAAAAGAAGAACAAAAAAATTACATACACTGTACACATACAAAATTGATACACACACGAAAACATATTCGTAAATTATTGATTATTTTTAACATATATAAATACATAAAAAGGGAACATATATTCAACTCAACCTCTTGTTATTTGATATTTCTTTGCATGTTTTATTCATGATTCATTTCAGCATTAATCTATTATCATGGTTACCTGGAAGCATCCAAATATGAAGCAGAAAAATATATTGTGAAAACCTCGTTGGAAAGCCGCATCCGAAGACGTTATTCAACTCCTTGAAAAAATGCTGAAAGTCTTTAACTGACACTACCTTCAGTTGGTTTGTTACATACAGTTGCATTTTATCAACCAAATGGTAACCATGGATTTGAGTTTTATTTTGTTGAGGCATGAAATAGACACAAAGACGCCGATCAAAGGAACAAAGGAGCTGTGGTACCACGGGAATATTATTTGTGGTCAAAGTATCTGTTTACAGAAAGTCATAAGACTGAAGTTTTATTTTTCCCTTTGTCAACCCTGATTGAAAACCAGCAAACTAACGTTAATTCCTCACTCATTATTCTCCCCGTCAAACAATTTTATCTTTATTTTGAAAAGACAAATTCACAAATCTGGGGTTTCGTAATGGGGAAGGTATAGCTGTATTCAAATATTGTTATTCCTGTTTGTCGGCCAGAGTCAACTCGTCATGATTATAATTGTTAACAAACCTTGTCTTGGGTCGGTTTGACTTTCTGCTTGGAGTTGTCTCCCTTGACTAATTCTTTGGCAAATGAAGACAAAAACGGCCCTGATGTTTTTAATAACTTTTCTTTCTATAATAAGAAAAAAAGAAAAAGAAACTTATTGCATGAAATATTGGCATAGCTAATAAGGTCGAAATATGTACATAAAGGTTCAATATAATTTCTATATTAACATTATATATTATTCTATTTTTATTTTCATTTAAAAATATATTCTTGAATACGGAGTAATACGTAGCGTGACAGTTGGCACAACAACGGGAATATGCGCAGATAAACTATTTTACGTTTGGCACTTAAGATCGAGTTGCATTCTGATTGGATTATGATTGTTGGCTTCCTTATCTACTAATACAACTTGATTTGAACTTTCCTAAATTATTTGACGGTGTCTAATTGTCACCTTATTCTGGTGCAAACAGTAAGATTTTAAAAGGTGTTTAGTAAAAACAAGAATATTTCCATCCTGTGTACGACTTTCAAGATGCACTTTGCTTGTGTCACTTGTTATTTCTCGTAACCCGCCTTCAAGTTTTGTATTGTAAGGATTTAGAAAAACTTTGCTCTAATCAAAAAGAGTTTTGACTTCAGCTGGACTCTATAAAAAAACTTTTCCAAAAAAAAAAAAAAAAAAAAAGAAGAAGAAAAAGCGCCTGGTAATACAACTTTGCAGTAACATTTCTTAAATTTTAAGGTTTTTTGATTGTGAATGATATCAATAATATCAGCCAGTCCAATCGACTGAGGCTGTAGAATACGCCAACTACATCTCTGCAGAGGGGTAAGTGCCTCCATCCCAATGAGTGTTCTGGATATGACACTAAACTGCATCTGATGCTGAGCTTTGTAGAATATGAAGTACCTCTTTCATTGACCCGGAGGGATACTATCTGTTAGGGACTCATCTATGAGTCAAATAGAAGAATTTAATCATTTTCTATAGTTGAAAGAGCGTGCAAACAAAAAGTACAAGAAATCATTTAATTGTGTGCAAATAGTAAGTAAAAGTAAAGTTAGCGACCGTAGTCGAGGGCGACCAGAAGGCTCCCTTTTCAATAGCTACTACACCGAGGTGTAAGGGAGGGCGCTACTCCATTCCCTGGATTGCTCCACTTTACCCTTGATATGTACCTTATAATGCTGAGTGTTAAGCAAGGAGGTATCAAGTACCATTTTTAAAGTCTTTGGTATGACTCGACCTGGGATTGAACCCAGGTCCCCCGGACCATTGGCGAACACTCTGCCCACTAGGCCACTGAAGTAATTTACAAAGCTCTTTGCTTCGATGTGGCTCAAGGTCGAATGAATAGGGCGCCCAATAAGACTCGAACTCAGTCGTGTAGGCTTGCTAGTCAAGCTTGCTAACCATTACACCACCAAAGGTAACAATCGTATAATATATATATATATGTGTGTGTGTGTGTGTGTGTGTGTGTTTAAACGGAAATTGGCATTAAATAACCATTATGGGTTGATATGCCTTTATTCAAAATTACCTGCCCTAAGAATAATCTTATTTTACATCTCTATATTATTAGAACTTGCTATATCATGTAGCAAGGTATACATTTTGAGGTGTGTGCAAAAGTTCTTGCACTAAAACAAAAAAGATAAATTAGAAAAAACAGTTGTTTTTTTTTTTAATTTGTATTCAGTCTCTAGTTAAAATAAAAGAGATAATTATATGAAATAGTACTTTACATTCCATACTACTGGAGTTTGCAAAGTACGTATTTTGTTGCCAAGTACGCATTTTGACGGGTATACAAATGTTTCTAACACTAAAAGAAAAAAAGAAAAAGTAGAAAACTTTTCTACTCTGTATTCAGTCTCGAATTAAAATATATATTTTGGGGTATACACCAAAGTGTCTAGCATAAAACAGAAAAAAATATGTTGTAAAAGAATTTAAAAAAACATTGAAAAAAATCTGTTGATTTGACAACCAAGGGAGACAACTGAGACAAGGGTGTTAGTAATATAAAAAATACCCTATATAGAACATATCGTTGGCTTAAATTAACATAGAAAGCTCTTAAGAGGTTCTAAATGAATTCTCAGTTGATTAAAAACCGAAAATACTTTCGATGTCACCGAATATTTTCAATAACCCACAAAAAATAACCGAACCAGACGAATTTCAAATCAAATGGAGACGCAAATTATATATATATATTACTTACCCTCGACATGTGAGCAGACATATGTCTTTGCTGCACGTAACATCCAATCTTGGAACCTGGGGGAAGCGAACTGATGTTAAATTTGAACGTATGGGAATCACATTTGAATACTAATCCTAATGCATTTTGTCCCACTGAGCGGAGACTGACTTGAGCTGTCAACTGGAAATAAAATCACAGAATTAAAAATATGCATATATTATAAAATTTATAGTACAGTTAAACTACTTTAATAACAGTTTGCTGTTAAGTCCGATCGTAATATTATCATAAGTTCTTCTGTCTCTAGGTATACATATTTAGGTGAAATAATGGTATGTGAAAGTGCGTTATAGTATTATATTTTAAATTGTTCGCTAAATAGCGAAGGGAGGTTGACAGATTTTAAAAGATCATAAAATTGAAAGAGAAGGATTTCTCGATAAAAACGAAGGGGTTGTTTTTCATTATGAACTGAAGTCTTCGGAGTCAGGGATAATCAGACAGGAGACTGATCTTGCTACTCATTCATTTTTCTTTTCATCAATCATGGTGACGTGCCAGTGATGTGAGATGTTTTCTTAAGTCATCAGACAACGGAACAAAGAACATGGGGAAATGGATTTAAAATTCTTTGTTTTATCCATTTGGCTGTCTCACAAACACAAATAACAGAATGATCTCTCTAAATGCAAAAAAAAAAAAAAAATCCAAGTAGATCCTATTGAAAATGCAATTGTGCTAAAAGAAAGAGGCGCGTTTAGAGTAACCGTTATCGTCGTATGAAATTGAATCGGTGATCCGAGTTCAAATCATGGATGAGACTGCATTTTACTTCGAGTTAATGCCCTTGGAAAAGACATGAATCCATTGTTTCTCCCCACCCCCAGATACGGGTTAATAATTGGGTAGATTGGGTTCTTTAGTCTTGGTTAAGCAACCTGTCAAGAAAAAGGGAAACCCTGAATTAAAAACCAGCAGTACTTCACTTAAAAATTGATCTTGTGTCACATCCTTCCTATGGTAGAAGGGCTGGGTAAATACATACTACAAGAAAGGTTCGGTTCGGTTTCTTAGTCATTTTGTCTTTTTATTGTCTTCACTTTCACAAGATTATATCGTCCAAATTTTTACCTTCACTAGCCATACACTCTTGAAGCTTTACGTAGAAGTTCTGCAATGTTCCCCTTGTCATAGCCGTTGGTATTACCGTGATTTTATGGTGAATAAAATCTTTAAGCCGGTCAGTTGTCTGCGGACAACATATAAAGATTTGAGCCTTCTAATAAATACAAGAGGATAGATCTGATGAGAGAACTGGCCATGGGATATCACCGAATACATATTTACTCAACTCCTTCGCCACGAGCAGGATGTGATAAAAAATCAATTTTTAAACGGGGTACAGCTGGTTTGAATTCAGAGTCTTCCTTTTCCTAGACCGGTGACCATACATGGCTAAAGAACCTAGTCTACCTTACCATTTGCCCATAGTTGGAAGAAGAAGATATGGATTCATGCCTCTGCGTGGGGAAAAGCAAAGAAACAGTCTTGGCCAGGATTTGAATTCGGATCGCTATCATGCATGAATGTCACCATGGAAAGCTTCCTGGAAGTTGAAATTACAAACGCACGATATTCACCATTCCACATTATGAAGGCAAATAAAGTACTACAGCTGCCACTGCTCAAAGACATCCCTCCCACTCACCTGGTGTGTTATGGGCGGAATTGGCTTGTTTCTTCCCCACTGCCAGTGATGAAGTACCTCACCGTGTTCGTTGAAGACGTAACCATCGGTAGCACCAAAGAATAACCTGAAAAAGGAAGCGAAAGCGTATTTCTTTCATCTAAAAAATTTATAGTCGAAATCGACCAATAGTAATAATAATAATAGTAACAAACGATCACCTCACCCTGGCCAGGAGACCACACCTAGTGATAGTTAACAAAGAAAAGAGAACCTGCAGAATAGTGAATTTGCTGTCTCGACGGACCACAGAGTGAAAATCAAAGAAAACGAAAAGTGAAACAAGTACTTACACCTTGCCAGAAAACAAAAAAAAGCTATAGAACATGAAGTTGACGGTAATACTAATTGTAATTGGTGCACCTGGAACGATCTCCAAAGGCTTGGTAAGGGGGCTGGAAGAGTCAGAAATCGAAGGATGAGCAGAGACCATCCAAACTACAACAATATCAAGATCTGTAAGAATACTCAGAAGTGTCCTGAAAATTTGGGGAGACTTGCTGTCACTCAAGACTCCAGTGAAAGACCATCAGCTAAAACTGATGGGAAAAACTTTCGTATCATCAATTTTCGCTTTAGTTTGAATGGTACTTACGGTGTTATTTTATGCTACTTTTAAAAGAGATTCGGTTTCTTTCTTGAGGTTTCCCTTTCTTCACCATGTTCAGGTCTTCCTGTATGCAATCTCACCAGTTCGTCGTTTGAAATATCCTTACGGGTGTTTTTCTTCTTATTTCTGCTTCCTAGTTTTTGTTGTTTTGTACCATAGCCAGATACAAATACGTGAAATGGACATATTCATACCGGTACGAAAAAAGGTTCATAATTTTCGTAACATATATGCATAGAACATAGGAATCTCGAAACATGAAAAACACTTACGACTTCTTAGTTCAAGTACGAAACTTTTTATTACCTTTGAGTTTAAAGGTTCTTCGACATAAGGAGAGAGATACACATTCTTTCTATTCTGGCTTTGTCATCCACCCCCCCATCTCGTGCGGCGCCCGTAGCGCGCAGATTCGTCTGGTCTCTGCGAGCCCCGAAAGTCGACCCTTCTCGTCCGGTGTCTAGTCTCAACTCAACTAACTTTCTTCGAAATTCCCAAAATCTTCATCGCGCTTCCGTTGCGTGACGTCGTTGGCACTTGTTAGCCCTGTTTCCCATCTGAGCTATTGTGACATCTCTGAGTGACACGTCTGCTCCGCGTGCGCGCGTGCGTGAACACCTGCGTTAATGTTGCACGTAAGTAACCCATGCACTGAGCCGAAAGGTTCTCAGCCTAACTAAACCCAAAGGCATAAAACGAAATCCCTCGGCCATTATATTACAGTTTTTTCAGTTTGTTCTTATATTGTCAATACCGTTACTTGCTGCTGTAATTAGTTGTTTCATTACTCTAATTAGAGTATTCCTTGAGTCCTTGTATTGAGGCATCTATACAACCCTTATTGCTTGCGAGTCCTCTTCCGCCTTGTTTTTCTTGACACATAATCAGTCATTGTTATTTCTCAGGTGTAAGGCCTTGTTCATAGATACCAGTTTCATTTTCTTTTATTCCATTTGTCTGAGTTTCTCTCGTCCATTCTAAGAATAATCCAGAATATTTTATAAGGGTGTTTATAACTTTGATAAATTTTCTACAGCAGAGCTTTTGATTGCGTGCAGTTTTCTCGCTCATCTGAGGTCATCATCATCATCATATCGTGCTGGCAGCACGGATATCCCTGACCCTCTCTTGCCACTCCTCCCTATCGTTCATCGCCCTAGGTAGGTCTTCAGGACAACAACCTGTATCCTCACATAGCTGCTGAATGTACGTTCGTGCTGGTCGTCCTGCTTTTGCGCGGCCATGTGTGGGGATCCATAAGAGTACATCTCTTATGAGTTCATCTCTGCTTCTCCAGCAGTGTCCTGCATGTCTGGTTCGTCTAACTTGAATAGTTTTCGTGATAGGGGGCAGGTGGCCGTACAGTTGGTGTCTTGTGGGGTGTTGCTGCCAGGACTTGTTCAGGATTGCACGCAGCATTCTTGTGTAATTGCCATCCAGTTTCTTCTCCAGCCGTTGTACGCTCATTTTATTTTCTTTTTCATCTCAGTTTGATTGTATCCGCTTCCAATATTCTCAAATAATTTTCCTTTTCTTCAAGAGTTTTGATACTTTCCTGATTTGGTAATTTCGTTCCTTGCATTGTTTTTCTTTTCCCACTTATCATTTTCACCTTGGTACATTTTGCAATGTCAAATTTCCATTAGAGGTATCCTGGCTGTATATTCTTATCGTTTATTTTCAGCTTTACTTTCGGTTTCCTACAATTCTTCTCCGGTTTTTTTTAACCAAGACCTAGACTGAGGGAAGGTAGTAATTATATGCATCCTACTAGTCATTTATTTGTTGCCTCTTTAGGGTGTTATTTTTTTTTATTCCCATTGATGGTTGTCTCCCAAGTAAAGGAGCTGTTCCATAAAGAACAATTTTTTTTTATATTTCATATAAGCTGGGACTTTCAGGTATCTTGTTAATGTGTTTATTTGTTCCTTTCTTAATGATACCCAGTGCTCCCACTATTACTGGCACAGTGGTAGTTTTAAGGTTCTATATTTTTTCAATTTCTATTTCCAGGTATTTGTATTTACTTATTTAATTGTATTCTTTGACTGATATGTTATTATCTATTGGCACTGACATATCAATTAAAAGCATGTTTTTCTTTTTATAGTCCTTAACTATTATATTTTCAGTTCTCTAGCAAAGTCTTGGTACTTATTTTTCTTTTCGCTTTCTTTCAGTTTAACCCTGTGATCAGCTGGAACGCAAAATCCACTGTTCAGCTAGTACTCTATTTTTTGTTGACTACCACAAGGTCTGGTCGTCTGTTACAATACTTCACTAGATCTTTACCCAAAAACCTAGGCTGGGGGAAGATAGTGATTATATGCATTCAAGTTTTTGTTATTTTTTATTTATTTTTTTTTTTTGCTGCCTTTTTTGGGTGTTATTTTTTCATCCACACTGATGATATTCTCCAAAGGAGATGATCAGTTCTGCAAAGAGCAATTTTTTGTATTTCATATTGGCTGGGTATCTTGTCAATGTCATTATCTCTCCTTTTCTTAATGATATCCAGTGCTCCCACTATTACTGGCACAGTGGTAGTTTTAAGGTTCTATATTTTTTCAATTTCTGTTTCCAGGTCTTTGTATTTACTTATTTTATTGTATTCTTTGACGGATATGTTATTATCTATTAGCACTGACATATCAATTAAAAGGCATATTTTTCTTTTTATAGTCCTTAACTATTATATCTGGTCTATTGTTCTTTATTTTTCTATCAGTTTGGATTGCAAAGTCCCAGAGAATAGTAGCTTCTTTGGCTTCTGTTATTGGTTCTGGTTGGTGTTTATACCATCTTTCACCATCTAATATTCCATAATATCTGCATACTTTCCAATGAATGTAAAGTACTATTTTCTCATGTCTTTCTTTATATTCTGTTGGTGTTAGGATTGGACAATGGGACTCTAAGTAGCCAATTTGTTCATGTTTTTTGTTTGTACAGTCTACACATGTTACAACGTTTGCCTCATAGTTTCAAGTTGGTTAGCTCTGATCCTGTGCTGCTATTATTAACCCCTCTATCTCTGCTTTTAGTCCAGCACATTTCAGCCATCAATTAGTCTTTGCTAAATCAGCATTATTATTACTATTATTATGATTATTATCATTATTATTTTACTCCTTATATTTTTCCCACCAGCATTAGTTGATGGTCTTTCACTGGAGTCTGAGTGACTACAAGTCTCTAAAGGTTTCCAGAATTCTTTTCTGTATTCTAGCTGATCATAATAATGCTGTGTTCTTGACGGTCTCGATTCTGTAGTAGAAATTAGATTTATTATATTGTTCTTTATTTTTCTATCAGTTTGGATTGCAAAGTCCCAGAGAATAGTAGCTTCTTTGGCTTCTGTTATTGGTTCTGGTTGGTGATAATAATGTTTTTCAGATCTTGGTATTTTATAGTATTTACACATTTCCAATGAATATAATGTTCTATTTCATTATACCATTCTTTATATCCTATTAGCCTTAGGATTAAGCAACTAGACACTAAGTGGTCAATTATTTCAGTTTTATCATAATTACAATTATTATTATCATTATTAATATTAAAAATAAGGCCTCAGATGAATTGGATTATTAATTCTAAGGCTGTTTCCTTTGAAGTCTTTTTACAGTAATAAAATTTTCAAAAGTAATCTTTTGTTATTGCTGTTTTCTATGTATTCATGTATTATTTATGTGTACTTATTTGACTCTGCAAGTCTCATACTGTCTTTAAAATTGATAAAACAACAACTTCTTCACTGAATCTGAACTTTGACTTTCTGCTCCAAATATTTGATTCATTCCAGTTCCTTTTAGTTCATTTACTTATCTATTATTACAATCACATCAACAACCTATTCTTTTTCTCAAGCATATTACTTTTATGACTCTCATAATACTCATCCAAATGGAAGTGCAGTTGATATAATGGTCACTGTCAGAGAAAATAGAGCCAAATTCAAATTCTAGACTAAGCTGTTTATGTTTTACTATGTGCTAATACCCTTAAGAAAGGCTGTAGAATACACTGACTGCACCTCTGCAGAGGGGTAAGACCCCCACCAAACGAGTGTCCTGGATATGACACTAAACAATCTGATGGTGAGGTTCCAGCAGTGCTGGACCTTTGGGGAATGCGGAGTACCTCTTTATTGCCATCGCTCCCAGGGATAGAGTCAGCGTATTCTCAGCCTTGTCAACAGTGTCATGATAATAAATGACTTCCATCTGCAGTGGTAATGGTACTTAAGGCGAATAGAAAATTTTCAAATTTAAGTGTAGGGCTACACAAATGAGTCTGGACGGTCGCATGTGGCCCGCGGTCCTGGGGTTGGGTACCCACTGACCTACACGCTCACTGATTGTGAATGCAGTAGACAAGCTGACTCAACAGCGTCTTGCTTCTGACCGAGTTACCCAGTAAGAGAGGGTGTGTGTCTGTTCACGCACGCGCTGTAAGGTCTCCTAATGAATGGTTACCAGCTTGTATCGAGACTACGCCACCGGTTCTCTGGTGAGTTAAAACGGCTGGATACATTACGGACACACTCACAAAACATATACACACACACACACACACACACACACATATATACAAATACACGCGCAGTCACGCGCAGGCATATACATTCTAGAGTCGGAGAAAGATTTATTGGCCACCTGTTGTTCCCGCCTTTTGCTGTCAAGGTTGAACGTAAATTTGATTCAGTTTCTTGGTGATTTAGTCAGGTTCTTTTAACCATAATTAAGCCCGGCCGCATGAACACGTCTTTCCGTTTGTTTGTTGTTTTCATTCGTCACAACATGGCCTTATTTATTTTCTTCCACTTAATTACGGCGACATTTTCGTAATTGCAAAGTTTACAGAACAATCGAGGAAGAAACGTTTTCTCATTTTTTTTCATTGATCGGATTAAAAAAAAGTCCAAAGCACAAATTCAGATACTAGGGTTATTTCAAAGTTTTGCAATGTTTTGCTTCATTGCAACACGTATATTACATGACCGAAGCAGTTCAAGTCATATTAGGTACCTGTTGTGATTAGTAGTATCGTGGTAGTGGGTGCGCCGCCACGTTGTGCATCGCTTTACTCCATGTGTGATTTAAAAGTTACTTCGGGAACTTATACTAATAAGTTCGAACTGGGACATAGCCCCGCGAACACAACCAAAAATATTTGTTATGCAAAAATCGAAGGCAAAGTTGATCACTGTACTGTAACAAGATGGTTCAAGAAATTTCCCTCGGGTTGCAAGAAGCTCGTCGATCATTCAAGGTTAAGTAGGTCTAAAAGCGTGGAATCCAATGTCGTACTTCAAATCCTAGAGGCAAATCCGGTGAGTAGCGCTCGGAGAGTATCAGGCGAGCTGGACATCTCACTGTCCCGTGCGGTTCGTCACTTTTTAGGCCTCGACCAAAGCATTCGGAGCTGCTGTCGAATTGTGCCTCACGTTAATAAAATATTGCAAAATTTTTGACTCACACGAGTACTTTTTGCAAATGCATTTAAATTTCCATTAAACATTTCACCCAATTTTTGGTGGTACTTAGTACCACATATTTATACGGAAAAAATTGAAATAAAAACAAAAGCACATAAAAAATTTGCTTCTTTTTATTGAAAAAAAAAAGAAAAAACAAGTTACTTTAAAACCTTCAAATCATTTTTAGACGACCACTGAACCCAAAAATATTCGTTGTAACAAGATTCGATGATGATTCTAGCTCTTCTGAAATTTTTTGAAGCTTATGTTTGGTTTGGTTTGGTTTGGTTTGTTGGGTTTTATGGCATATCAACCTTTGTAGGTTATTTAACGCCAAATCCATTTTTATGTAAATAATCTGTTCTATTTCAAACAATTCAGTTTAGCATAAGTACTCAGTTTAATTGTCAAAAACATTTCCATTTCAAACTATTCAAGCAGTTATATGTAACAATTCAGTTAACTGTAAATACAGTTTTAATGTCGAAAAACAGTTCTATTTCAAATAATTCAGTTAAGCATAGACACGCAGTTTAAATGTAAGAACGGTTTAATTGTCAAAAACATTTCTATTTCAAGCTATTCAGTTTAATCAAACGATTCATTTTTGCATAAGTATGCTGTTAGTTCTATTCAACTCATAGATAGGGCCCTATCAGGTACTACCACTCCGGGCCAGAGTGGACCTGAGAGCAATGGCAATGAAGGGGTTCTCCGTATTCCCCAAGCCCCCAGCATTACTGGGACCTCACCATCAGACTGTTTTGTGTCATATCCAGGACACTCGTTGGGGGTGGGAGTCTTACCCCTCTGCAGAGAAGCAATCGGTGTATTCTACAGCCCCAGCCGACGAGACAAGAAGCTTATGTAATGCTCTACATAGGGTATCTTTTAATAATCATAACTTTTAAAAAATAAGGAGAAAGCTGTTATTATCAGGAGGTGCCCGTGGTGTAATGGTTATCGTCGCAGGAAATGGACACAGTGACTCGAGTTCAAATCCTGGACGAGACTGATTGCATTTCACATTGCACTAATACCCTTGGGAAAGGTATGAATCCAATTATTCTCCCTCCAGCTATGGGTAAATAGTAGGGCAGACTCGGTTCTTCAGCCTTGGTGAGGCAACTAGTCTAGGAGAAGGAAAACTCTGAATTCAAACCTGTTAAACTCTGCTTTAAAAACTGACCTTGTGTCATATCCTGCCCGAGCGGAGGGGTTGGGTAAATATGAGAAAGCTGTTATTATTAAACGATACCTTATGTAGGGTATTATATAAGCTTCAAAAACTTTCAGGAGAGCAAGAATTCTTATAAGCATTTCATAGTTAACAGCTGTCCACGATGCTACTGATGATTCTATTAAGAAGTAAGTTAAAGGTTCTAATTCATTGTTAACATCTGTCCAAGTTAACGTTGATGTTTCCATGTAGCAAGGAATGAAGGATTCCTATTAGTATTTCATAGTACACTCTGTTTTAATTGCGAATTAGTATGATTAACAAAATGGTGTTCAGTGTGAATGTAGACTACTCAAAATTATCATTCACTTACAGATTGAACTGGATACTGCTTTATTCACTAAGTTAGAGTACTGTAAGTGTATTGCTCGAAATTGGATATATTTGAAGCAGGCTGGATAATGTGTAGGTCGAAAAGTCATGCTAAGCGCAAGAAAGAATTTAATTGGTCTTCGAATGATCATTAGCCTTTGTACAACGGAGGGAGGCTGAAAAGTGGGACAAAAAGATGGCAATCAACTTTTAGATAAATGATTGTACGCTAGAAGAAGGCCATAGAATTCAGCATCATCCGTAAATAAATACACTCAAACATTTTCTTTGAAGCCAAAAATACCAGAATTTTATTATTTCATGTGGTACATTATGGAACCAAAACATTATTGGTAACAAAAATGAAATTGCAAGAATATATTCAAGGGGTGTACTTATTTTTGGGCAACAACCGGGCCATTGGCCGAATGAGCTGAGTGTTCGTCAATAGTCCGGTAGATCGGGGCTCAATCCCAGGTCGAGTCATACTAAAGACTAAAAAAAATGGTACTTGACGCCTCCTTGCTTAACACTCAGCATTATAAGGTAAGGATCAAGGGTAAAGTGGATCAATTTAGGGAATTGAGTAGCGCCCTCCCCTACACCTCGGTTTCGTAGTTATTGAAAAGGAAGCCTTCGGGTCACCCTCGACTAAGGTCACCAACTTTACTTACATATTCATACTAATAAAACCTAATAATATCGGTTTAGATTATATATATGTTCCGCTAGAAATAATAAAATAGATATTTTTGGTTTAGGAAAAAAAGTTGATAGAGGCGTATATAATAAATTTCATACACCTCGTAGGCATAAACTAAACTGAAGCTTATCAAGAATGGAGTCCCCGTAGCGTAGTGGCTAAAGACCTGGACTGCGACATTACATTCACTTTCAGACCTGAAAAATGTATGCGCCCTCTTATGCCCCCAGCAATGAGGTAAACAGCACCACTGCTGTTCTTCAGCAAGGATGGTTTTGGTATTAAATAACCCACGAAGGATGATATGTTTAATGAAACAAAGAAACCATATCAAACCAAAATAATATGTCAGAGATATATTTTATATGGATAGCTTATTTAAAGAGGTCGGCAACGCTCCCGGCGAGCGCCCCGGGGCCTGTTCTGGACTTCGGTCCGGAGCGTGGCCCTGGAAAAGGAACAATGGGAGACTTGGGGCCTTTAATTAGGCACCTAGTTTCGACTAGGCTACCTTCGGGTGGGCGAGCTGCATTTTTGTCTCCTTTGTCCCCCTTGTATGGCACTAGACCATGCGTCTAGTTTAAGCCGCAAACTGGCATACGTGCCCGGACCCACATTTGGGTTCGTGAAACTGCTTGCCTCATCAGGCTCACATTGCACTAAGTGAGCCGATGAGCAGCACAGACAAGCAGGGTTCGAGTCTCGATTCGTTCCCGACCTCCCCTCCCCTTTATCCCCACTTTAATTGGCCTTCGGGCTTTTGACCTTGTGTCAAGTCGTGTCTGGTGGGAGGCAGCGACAAATATTGGGATATTCTATTTTATTGTCTGTTTTATTTTTTTTTAATCTTCATTAATTTATCACTCCTTACAGTAATATCTGTTAGGGTCCCATCTATGGGTCAAATAAATCTATCATAGTATTACGTTCACTTTCAAATTTATTCCCTTGGGAAAGGTATGAACCCTCTTTATCCCCTCAGCATGAATTTGAATAGTGGCACTTCAGTTTTTCCACGAGGATAGCTTTGGCATTAAATAACCCTCGAAGGTTGACATGCCATTTAATAACGAAACCGAAGCTTAGCAAATGAACTACACAGGTGATTTTGTTTATTGGAGTGAATGTTTGTGTAGGAACAGCCACATTTTTAGACGAGTTGGTAGCAGAAGGGTTCTCCAGTCAGCCACAGCATCTACAAATAGCTCTCCTCGAGGTTTGAATTCAGAATCTCCCCTTTTTTCTACTAAGTCTAGAGAAATTGGTCTGCTTTTCTACTTTGTTCACAGAAGAGATGGCCACTCACCTTGAGATTTAGCGTAAAGTGAAGCACAAATAGCCTAGTTCAGAATTTGAAACTGGCTCGTTGAGTCCATTTTCTTCGGCGATAGCCGTTAAGTTACATGCGCCTCCTGGAGTACGCTTAGTGACTGAAATACGTATGCAATAACAAGAATGAACTCACTAGTCCAAACTTTCTGAATAATGGTTCGTATACAATTTCCTTAGACAACTTCTATGTGGACTAAACATTTGAAAAAGAAAGAAATATAATATTAGAAAAATAAGACAAAAATGAAATGAATAGTCCAAACGAATATTGAAATATAATGACACCTCACAAAATAGTAAATCCACCTTGTCGATGAGGCTCAGATTATGCTAACTAGATCCCCTGCAGAGATGTAAGACCTCCCTTCCAAAAAAAAAAAAGCAACATCCTGTGTATGATATTAAATTGCATCGGATAGAGAGGCTCCAGTTCTGGAGATCTGGGGAGTGTGGAGCACCTCTGAATTGTTATCACTCCTCGGTCCACTCTGACCAGGAGTGGTAATACTTGTTAGGTCTTATCTATGAGTCAAATAGATATGCCTAAAAATATTTGTATTAGATAAGCCTGTGTACCAAAAAAAAAAACCCTCTTCAGAAACAGCTACACAAAAAATGTAAATATGACCATACAATGAACGTGATTCTCTAACCCCTAAGCGTAAATAAACATAGACGGATTGACATGCCGTTAAAATCATTAAATCAATCAATCAAATAATCAATCAAAATGTTGAACAGTATATCTCTAAAATACTTACTTGATATGATCGTTCTTAAAGTGACAACAGCCGGTACCGTCGGGTTGAAAAGCAAGAAGCACCTTGCTACCTGGAACATCATCGAAGACTAAGGTATAATAGCTTGAAGGGTGGTTACAGATATTCGGGCAACTGACGACTTGGAAGCGTAAAATTGCAATGCGCCCAGATTTGTAGCTTACAAGTTAAGGTGAAAAAAAAACAATACTTTAATATACAGGGTTATTGAAAAGTATTTCCTTATTTAATTTCTTAATTATAATTTTTACAAAAAATGAATAAAAAGTATTTTAAAATAGGAATTTACTTTTCAATGACACTGTAAATTCATTAGTGTGGTTCAAAATATATTAGAATATAATTAAAATATGATATTTTGGTTGGTTAGCGTTTTATGGCATGAACTATGGCGAGAACTGCTATGTTATGAGAGGAGGAAGAGCAGCTTTTTGTAGAAAGTGGGCATATCACCAGGAAACATCAAGAAAAAGGTCGTATTTTGGGAACAGCACGAAGGATCGGGTCATTGAGGCAAAACACGGAAAAGACTTATAATTTTATTATAGAAATGCGTTTTAAATCAGGAGAAAAGAGATCATCAGGGACCAGGAATTAGTTCAAGTACTACTAATATGTATTATGTAAGGGAATTGCTAATGAGTTGACTAGAGAAATGAATCTTAACTTAGGAGCAAAGGAATTGTCAGTGGTGAGGAATCATTAGAAACCTTATAGGCATATCAACCCTTGTGG
Organism: Sepioteuthis lessoniana; assembly: GCA_963585895.1. Classification (NCBI taxonomy): domain Eukaryota; kingdom Metazoa; phylum Mollusca; class Cephalopoda; order Myopsida; family Loliginidae; genus Sepioteuthis; species Sepioteuthis lessoniana. The sequence goes on along the minus strand of CAUZXS010001736.1, from coordinate 112,101 downwards.
GTTATTTGATGCCAAATCCTTTTTTTATCTTTTGATTTGTAAGCGAATAGTTTGTTGGTAATTTTATTTTTGAACAATTTGATACCGTTCACTTGTTAGCACGCAGTTAAATGGTTTCAAATATTACTATCTAACAAAAATAATTCTATTGAATATTAATAATTTATTTGCACACGATTAAATTGTTTCAAGTATTGCTATTTAACATTAGTAGTTTTATTTCGCGAATATTCCTATATAACAAAAATAATTTGCCCACAACTGTATGGTATCAAATAGTAATAATAAACGCAAATAATAGTAATAAGCACAAAAAGACTAGATACGACTGGGTGAGGAAAGTGATCCACAGGGAATTGTACCAGAAGTTTAAATTTGACCTTACGAACAAATGGTATATCCACAATATAGAATTCGTCCTGGAGAATGAAACGCATAAACTTCTCAGAGATTTTGAGATACCGACGGATCACCAAATCTCGGCCAGACGACCAGACCTAGTGATAGTCAACAAAAATGAAAAGAAAAGAAAAAGAGAACCTGCCGAATAGTGGATTTTGCCGGCAGAGCACAGGGTAAAACTGAAGGAAGGCTAAAACAAAAGCAAGTACTAAGACATTGCTAGAGAACTGAAAAAGCTGTGGAACTTGAAAGTGACTGTGATACTAATGGTAAATAACGCACTCGGTACAGTCACCAAAGGATTGGTACAGGGACTGGAGGACATCGAATTAAGAAGACGAGTAGAGACCATCAAAACCCAGAAACTGAACCCTAACAAGTACACCCATTCTGGGTCAGAGTCCACCTGGGAGTTATGGCAATGAAAGAGTACTCCACATTCCTCGAAGCTCCAGGACTGAAGTTTCACCATCAAATGCAGTTTAGCGTCATACCCACGACACTGGTTGTGGGAAGGTCTTACCCACCTGCAGAGATGTTGTTGGCGAATTCTACAGCCTTAACCGACAGAGTGTTATGATACTTTGGCTGACATATTTTCCATGTCAGTTGGAATCAGAGCATGAGTATTATTATTATTTGTTTGTTTTGTTATGCCTTCTTGGGTATCTGTCCTTTTTACTTTCTTCTCACATCAATCTTTTAAAAAAAGTATGTTAAATTGATATAGAAAACATATTTGTCAATTTTGAAGAAGTTCCGTTGATATTTAGAAGTTCCGCTTTTGGCAAGTGTTTAAAATTATACAAGTTCATGTTAATCATCATAATACTGTTACGAACGCAAATTCTCCCCCTTTCCGTTTCTCATATTGGCGAGAATTACTATGCCGTAGGAAGAGGGAGAGCAGTGTCATCAGCTTTCTATAGAAAGCGAACAGTTCACCGGGAAACATGGAGAAAATAGCCGCATTTTAGGAACAGTACGAAGGAACGGGTCACTGAGGCGAGACTCGGAAAAGATTTTATCATAGAAAAACATTTTAAAAAGCGATCGCCAGGGATCAGGAATTAGTTCAAGCATTACTAAAATGTATTTTGTAAGTATATTACTGATAATTTGGCTGTAGAAATGCATCTTAAGACAGGAGGAAAGGCATTGTCAGTGGTGAGGAAACACTAGAAACCTTGCTGACTGATCACAGTTATTGTTTTGGGGTTTGTTGGGTTTTATGGCATATCAACCTTGGTAGGTTACTTAATGCCAAATCTTGTTTATACAAATATAAGTATACATGATTTGTAAGTAAGTAGATTAGTTTGGTTTGGTTTGGTTTGTTTTCCATGTTGTTAATAATATTTTAAAATGATCCTGAGCTCATTTTTTGCTCACAGTTAAATGGTTTCAAGTATTGCTATATAACAGTCACAATTTAGCATCAGTCATTCATTTGCCCACATTTAAATGGATATACATATGGGATTTGTAAGTAAATAGTCTTTTGGTGATTTAATTTTCAAATGAGAACCAGTTTGATTGCACTCTAGTTTTGTTATTGTTTTTACAGTTAAATGGTTTCAATTATTGCTATCTAACACTAATAATTCTATTCAATTCTAATCTTGTTTGCAGACACACTGCCTATAAGTTTTGCTATTTAACTCTAATTATTCTATTTCAACAATATTCATTCATTTGCTCACAGTTAATGGTTACAAATATTGCTCTGTATTACCAATAATTCAATTTAGGCACACAGTTAAAGATTTCTAAGTATTGCTATTTAACACTAATTATTTATTCATCATTATTCATTTGTTTGGTCACAGTTAAATGGTTCCAAGCATTGCTATTAACAATTTAATAAAATATTAGTCATTTGTTTTCACACAGTTAAATGATAAAACAGTTTTATTTCTAATAATACAATTTAGCATCAGTCATATGTTTGCTCACAGTTTAAATGTAAAACAGTTCAATTCGACCCATAGATAGAACCCTATCAGGTGCTACCACTCCGGGTCAGAGTGAACCTGGGAGCAATAGCAATGAAGGGGTACTACACATTCCCCAAATCTTCAAAGCTGGAGCCTCACCATCAGATTGTTGAATGTCATATCCGAGACACTTGTTGGTGGGGATCTTACTCCTCTGCAGAGATGCGGTTGGTGTATTCTACAGCCTCAGCTAACTGAGCTGGCAGCTATGTTGCGTTAAAATAGTATTAATGAATGCAGTACGAAAAGAAAAAGGACTGAAAATTTATGTCTTGGTTTTGATCTTCATTTAATTGAACTTCTTTTTGCTTTTTAGTCGGTTAATTTGACTATTAGTTTCTACTTTTCGTTGAATTAAGTTCATTTTCGCAATATAACACATTAAAACACTGGTGATATGAAGGCAAAGGATACTGTATTACCGTTGTTTTACAGTTTGTTATCGTTTTGAGTATTTCTTTTTCTTCCTCTGTGTCGCTTGGATCCAGACTAGGAATTTTGGGTGGTTGAACGTCATCGAGCGTCATTGGTGGCTTCTTGTTTAAGGGGCGTGTCCTTAGGCGCGTTTTCGAGACTGATCTGCCGCTGTGCGACTGGACATCGTTCGACCCATAAAACAGCAAACTATGGTCACGTGTTCCGACTGACTTCCTCGTATCATCTTGGTTTCTGCCTCAGTAAAGAGTATTTTTTTTTACTGTTTTGGTGACAAGAGACGTCAGAGATATAATTATTATTATTATTATTAGATACAAGTTACCTGTGAAAGATTCAGGGAGATATTTGAATTTCTACGAGGTGTAAACTCGTCGATAACACATCGTTTCTTATAATGCATTTAGTTTTTCAAAAGAGAGTAAATTAAAACTGAATATTCGATTGGAAGAAGAAACAAGGGAATTAATTCTATATAACATTTAATTCTAAAACATACAAAGAGGAAACAAAGTTTCCGTCCCAAGCAATAAAAAAAGTCACACTGCGTTCGAGGAACACGAAAACAAGTCTATACTATCAAGCGGCGGAAACCACTCAAGTCTGGAAAAAAAAAGGGGGGGCATCTTGTGTGACGCTGCTAAAGAACGAACGACTACGTCTGCTGCTTCTGAAGTCCTATTCGTAAAAGATAGTGATTCCCAGGTTCGCCTTGTCACGTGACCAAAAAGGAATTGTGGCGTGAGAGAGTTCTTCATACACTGTAACAAGGGAGACCACTCCATTTAGTCTCCCAATAAAATTATTCTTTTTCGAAAATTAACTTTAGATTTACAAAATAATTAATGTGTAAGTCTTTCCAAACCAACTAAAGGTTTATTTTTTTATATTTTCTCGCACGCCATCTCTCTCTCTCTCTCTCTCTCTTACACAAACACATACACACACTCATATACACAGAAACACATACAGACACACGTAAAACTTAGATTAAAACTCTGAATCTCTCTTTTTCAAAAAAAATTTTTTTTAACCTCCCCTACTTCTCTGAATTTCAATGATGTTCAAATTTACAACTCTGCTGTAAGGGTAAATCTCCGTGGCGTAGTGGCTGACGTATTGGACTTCTTAGTAAGCGAGTTCGAACTTCAATCGCACTATTACGTTGACTATTACCTTTGGGAAAAGCGTGAACCTTCTTATCCCCCCACCCCGTTTATGGATTAAATAGCACCACCACTCTCCTTCAAGAAAGATGGCTTTGGCATCAAACAACCCTCGGAGCTTGATATGCCAAAGAAAACAAAACCGTATCTTTTTGACGTTTCTGATAGTTTCGCATCATAACTTTAAACCACTAAAAGGCACATCAAACAACTCTTCCTTTAACTCACGCTCACAATTACATTTTCTTTCTTTTAGCCATTCACATACTCTGTTTCTTTTACAAAATCCCAAAATTTTCAAATGGACAGCGTTTCTGTCACTCGTCATTTTTTAATCATTCAAATTCTCAATGCAACGAAGATCCCTTCGAAATACTAAATAGAATAATTCACTCCTTCCAAAACAGAAGCCTCACATTCATCAAGGACTGTTGTTAAAACGAGAAACCTATAGGTTTACGGGTCGTCTAGTATATGACTCAAATCCTCATTTTGCTTGTATATATGCGACCGTAACCCAGCAAACACTATTCGTCATTGGGATATATTTTAGCAATATATCTAAAATACTCTTAAAAAATAAAGCAGTTTCCAGTTCAATTTGTAACCGAATGATAATTCTATAGGGTCAGCGTACACTTTTGTAAATACTGAAATTCTTGATATAACGGAGATACCATTAATACTAATTTGAACTCTCGACTCTTTCCTAAATAGAAGCATTGATGGACCGCTGTCACACAGGAACCAAATTGGTTTACGGACCGTTTAGAAATATTTCAAAAAATGAAGGTACTTACATTGTCCTCTTAGATGACTGTAGTAGTCGAAGGCATTTCTTTAATATTTCTTCACGGTCTGAATTAGTAAGTCCATCGTTGATATTGGCATAACCTTGTTATCAAAATAAAACACAATGAAATTATTAGATCATATTAGCTATGACTCAGCAAAGGGTTATGATAATATGGAGATGTGATGCGATAAATGAATGGGAAAATGAGTGAAGGATGAAGAAAGTGTTAAGGAAGATGATAATACGAATTTTAAAAGAGTAATATTAAGTGGCAAGTTTGCAATATTAAAGAATAAGTAAGTAACGTTGGCGACCTTAGTCGAGGGTAACCTGAAGGCTCCCTTTTCGATAGCTACTACACCGGGGTGTAGGGAAGGGCGTTACTTCTTTCGTTGGATTGCCCCACTATACCCTTGATCCGTACGTTATAATGCTGAGTGTTAAGCAAGGCAGTATCAAGTACCATTTTTTGAGTCTTTAGTATGACTCGACCTGGGACTGAACTCAGGTCTCCGGGGCCATTGGCGAACACTCTAACCATTATGCCAATGTCTGGTATTATACCGGACATAAAAGAATAGTAGTGACAAATTTTCGATATAAGGAGATAATATTTTCAGGGGGCTTTAGAGGGTTATCTCTAACAGTTGGTTCCACTGTTTTCTAGTTTGGACACTGAAGATAATACAGAGGATAAAGTTTTAGAAACAAATTTTTATATATTATAAAACAAGGAAGAGAAAAGATAGAAAGGATAAAGCGTTGCAAATTTGTTGTAATTTGCGGGATTGTTACACAGAGAGAGAGTTTTTCAGAATTTTTGTACTTTTGTGATTTCGTTGAAATGTTGGAAGTATTTTCAGTTTTCGTTTAATTTTAGTTGAGTTTTCTGCTAAAATGACTTTTAGTTGAATTTCTCAGATAACTCCGATCCAATTTGGTTACTTTTAAATCGTTAAAGGAGGGAGTGACGAAACTTTCTGCTGGCTATTTTTCTGCTTCACAGGTCGGGTTGTTCGGTTGAACTTCTCAGTTAACTCCTAGCCAATTTAGTTACATTTTAACGGTTAAAGGAGTTAGTGACGAAACCTTTCTGCTGGCTATCTTTCTTTTGCCCGAACAGTCTGGCCCCGGGTTCGCACAAAACATTAGTAGTAGTTTGGAGGCAGCCTTTGGTACCTTATTGTCTTGGCTCACTTCTCCCTTCTCCATTCTGAAAGCGCTAAAATTGCTGTTTAAAACCACACGGGGTCAGTTTTGTTCTATGCCTAGAAATAAAATTTTGTAATGTACAGATAGGCGTCTTAGAACTAATACGATACTCATGGACTTTGCTTGATTATTATAATTATTATTATTATTTGCTTATTATGCTTCCTTGCGCATCTCCCATAATTACTGTTTTTTCACATTCACTTAAGAAAAAAAGAAGAAAAAAGAATCTTTGCACAGAACATATACACTATTAATATATCGACATACAGATCAGATTCAGTTAAATAATTCATTCGATAGGTTCCAAAAATGCCCTCTTAAATTCTTTTTCTAACTATTATAAATTCGTCTTATTTAATTTAACTATACATAACTGTGACACTGTAAACTTGAGGTGGTTAAAGACGATAATTCGAAAGTTGAAAAGGGGAGAGTCGAAACTTGGATTTCCTAAAAACAGATATTAAACCTAAAAGTACAAGCTGTCTCTTTCTTTTGATGGTCAGAATAGTTGTTGGCAACCGTAGTAGAGGGTGATCCGAAGGCTCCCTTTTCGATAGCTACTACACCAAGGTGTTGGAGGGCGCTACTCCTTTCTCTGGATTGATCCACTTTACCCTTGATACGTACCTTATAATGATGAGTGTTAAGCAAGGTAGCATCAAGTTCCATTTTTCGAGTCTTTGGTATGACTCGACCTGGGATTGAACCCAGGTCTTCAAGATATAGTTATGAGTCATTTGAACGCTGTGTTTTGAAAAGAAGGGAATATCAAAAAGAGAAGATATCCACAGAGTTGTTAAGCAAACAGCTTCTATCCTGAGTCCCAAATAGGGCGAACCTAGGAAGAGGGTCAAGTGAGAAATAGAGAAAGTGGGAGAAATACAGGCACCCTGAGATACTACTCTGCCGAGTTAGAGTGAGAGATAACCACTAAAAAGGGGTTGACTAATTCCCCAAATATCGAAAGATTTTGACTATGCGGAAAATAAAATTGATGTTATTTTGAACGAATTGCTAATCTGGAAAAAGGAAATTAACTAACCCCATACCTAGTCGACTTTCGTCTGTTTGAGGCACTTCTTCATATAAACCTGAGATTTTTTGTAATTTGAGAGTCACTTTCCAGTTCCTACTGAACTTCACTTCATTTGAGAGAGCCTCCTAAAACCCAGATTTTGTACCAGACTTATAGATTGAGAAAAACACAAGTCCAGCATTATTTATATTAAATAAGAATACTTGATACCATTTAACTGTGTGTAAAAAACTCTTTAGAACAACATGTGACGGCAAATTAAAATAAAAAGATCCCGGGATGAGCAACCATTTAAAAGCGTATGGGAACTGGTGCATTTAAATATTATTACCAAACGGGGAGTTTATTTTTTTCGCAAGTGTGAAGACGGGGCGGTCTGGCACTTGATCCCTCGTAGAATAAGTCCTTGTTCAGAGTCCTTTCTCGGGCATATAGGAACTGGCATATTATGTGGGGGTTAATTTAGGGTTAGACTGACCGCCGCTGGCAAGGGGCTTCCAAACTTCATGCTAACACACACACCCACCAGGCCACTAGCTCTTCCTACCCCAAGAACAATGGAAGATATGGACCTCTAGGTTTAGATATAATAATATTAATTATAGTAGTCGACAACTCCGGTTTCCCGTATAATATTTTTAAAGGAAAGAATAGGACAATTTAGGCGAGAATAACATGAGACGAATAAGCTGAAAAAGGAACATGAAATAGACGACTTGACAGCCGACAACACAATGAACAAACTTCAACATTAAAATATAACAATCTTTTTAATACACACGCAGACACACATCTTCAACGTGTCAGCCCTATAATACATAGCTATAAATGTCTTTCTTCCTTTTTTCTTTTCCTTCGTCTTTCTTTAAATTGAGAGAGAGAGAAAGAGAGAGAGAGAGAGAGAGAGAGAGAGAGAGTATATAATTGGGTGTAGGGAGAAACAGTCTTAATGTTATCTTTTGACGGGTTCCTTCGGAGAGTATTTTCTCTTTTACGGGCTGGAGGACTTTATATATAGCTCTAGCTTGAAGGTATGGGTTCCCTTTTTCCAAGATACTTTCCGTCTTCCCCCGGTGATTTCGGCGGTAGTTTCAATATATCTTATCACTTCAACTACTGTCCCGCAAATCCCGGTGCTAGTGCTTCGCCCGGAGTTTGGCGCGAGATTCGCCCCATCTGTTCACGACGACATCTCTCTTCACCCGGAGTTTGGCATGAGACTCCGTTCACCGTGACCTCTGTTCCAAAACTCATTTTCTTATTCCCTATTTCCGCTTACGAGAAAGGGGGCTATTTCCGCTTTAGGATTCTAGCCAATCATTAGCCTTTTTTCTTCCTTTCCCTGGTCACAGAGTGCAAACATCTGTTGTCTTTCATTCTGTAGGCGATCCGTTCGGACTACTATCTCTTTTCACCCGAGTGAGGTTACGGGGTACAGATAGCTTGACCCATATTTTTTTCTTCCTTCAACAGCCGGCCGAAGTTGACCAACATTCTTTATTTATCTTTTAACGGTCAATCTTTGGCGGCCTGCTAATTCAAACACGGAGGGTAGTAGAAATTTCTTATTTTCTTCTCTCAGTAGTAGACCACGTGACAAACAACATAAAATGTAAATATAAATGTACAACGAACGCAGTTCCCAAACCTCATAAGTGTTTCTAAATGTTAAGGCTCTTCATACACGTTCTTCTGTTGCTGTGGTTCTCAAACCTCTAAACTAACTAACGAACTAATAATAATAATAATAATAATAATAATAATAATAATAATAATAATTCCTTTCCCTCTTTCTAGTCATGTGACTTCCTTCAGCCAATCAATCAGCGCGCATCCATGATTCCAAATCGTTAGTTTTCCTATTACATTCAGTTCACAAGCTAGCTGGAAAAAAAAAAAAAACTTTGATCTCTCTGCCGTTACTAGGTTCTGTACTCAAAGACGCATTGCATTACATTTCGACGGGAAACTCCTGGATTGAATTCAAGAACAAATGTATCTGGACTAATTATCCATTCAGACTAGAGAAATACTAAAATGAACAATATTTTTAATCATATTTACTGAATTTTAAGAATTTTTTTGTAATTTTTTAAATTTTGTTTTATAATTGTCCATCTGAATTTTGTAAATGATTCATTTAAGAAATTCTTAAACCTAAATGAATTTTTAACAGATTCTATACTTTAGAAAATGACAAGTTTACATGTTTAGTGCAAGTTGATTCTTCAGAAACCATATAACTGTGTATACTACTATATAACGCTAGAAACTATATAACTGTATACAACCATATAAATCTAGAAACCATATAAGTGTACCCAAGTATATAACGCTAGAAACCATATAATGTTTCATGTCATAACATTTTTCACGTCATAAACTCTTTCGATAACTTTTGATTATTTTTGAATTTTTATGCGACAAGCTAAGAAAGTTAGTATACCTAATTCAATCTCAATCGAATTGAAAGGTTAATCACAAGAACTCTCATTGTAGGTGTGAGAGGCGGTCACACACAAGACTTGGAGATCTTTAAAAAAAAAAAAGGTACCAGTTAGCTACCGTAAGAAAGACAAACCACCACCTAAATTTCAGGGTGAGGTACAATTTGTAAAAGAGTGGATTTTTTCCTTGATCGACTTGAAAATATCACTTTACATCTTCTTGTCTTTGAATCCGGTCAAGAGGGAAGTTGTAACATCGGCAATAAAGGGAGCGGGATTATTCTGTGACCACGAGTCTGACTTTTCCTTTACCAGATATGAACAACCTCATCTAGTCGTCATCACTTCAACTCGTCTTTGTCTATTCATCTCCGTCAACTCATACCTTGTGCTAAAATGTTAGTTTTGCACAAGGCTATAAATATTGAGCACTGTTTCGTTGGGAATGCCAAGGCGCCAGTAATGGTAAGGATCTTTGATCAGCTTGTGGTAGTAAATCACAATAAATTCATCGTTCTTTTGTTTCGCCATTTAACTTGAAGCAATTATTTTTCGAATGATTCGCAACACGCTCAAGATTATTACTTTAGAGTCGGTAAAATTTGTAATAAAATAATTATAGAAATTAAATATTATACGTTCAGTTTATTTTGAAAACGAATCAATCATACATTTGTTGGATTATTTTTTAAAGAAAGAAATACCACTGACCTTTTCTCCATGAACTCGCTGATGCCAAACTGAAGCGAATATTAATACTTCTGTCAACCTGTTGGTGAGCTAAAAAAAAAAAAAAAAAAAAAGCAAAAATCAAACAATTTTTTAAATGATTTGGTTGACATAAAAGTACCCCGCGCAAACTTTTGTGCAATGTTAAGGAAATTAATATATTGTGCATACCCTTTAACTTGGTTGGCTGGTTGTTGGTTGGTTTTACGGCATATCAACTCTTGTTGGGTTATTTAATGCTTAAGTCGGTCTATTTCTTAAAGCAGTTATATAGTTTCAAGTAACAAATGATTTGAATCATTTTGAAACAATCTTAGCTTCAATTGATTGTGGCTTACATTAATGATTTATGCATAATTATATGGTTTCAAATAACTATTGCTCCCTATTAATAATTTGTTTGTACACAGTTATATGGTTTCTTGTATTCCAATTTAATAATTATCTAATACTAATAATAGGAGGTGCCTGTGGTGTAATGGTTATCGTCGAAGGAAATGGACACGGCGATACGAGTTCAAATCGTGGACGAGGCTGATTGCATTTCACATAACACTAATATCCTCGGGGAAAGGTATTAATCCAATTATTATATGGTTTCAAATAACTATTGCTCCCTATTAATAATTTGTTTGCACACAGTTATATGGTTTCTTGTATTCCAATCTAATACTACTAATAATTTTCTATGAAGTCCAAAGATGGGATCCGAGCAGATATTACAATGGGGATTTATAAATTAATAAATTCTAAATAAAAATGAAACAAATGATAAAATACGAAAATGAAACTGAATATCCCACAATTCCATTTCTGCCGAAAGTTAAACTTTTGGCGCCAAAAGAGGAAGTCTTTTTCGTTGCTTTGTCAACCCATTGGATACACGATCGTTGCCAAGTTCTCTAAATGATTTGGTTTCTTTGTTTATTGGTATATCAACCCTCGTGGGTTATTTAATGCCAAAGCCATCCTTTTAGAAGAACTATAATGGTGTTATTTAATCCATAGAAGATGGATAAGGGGATCCATACCTTAGTATTAATTCGACAGTGAACGTAATGGCGCGACTGAATTTCGAACTCGCTTACTACGATTTCGCAGTCCAGCAAGTTAACCAATGCACCACAGCGACTTCCTCTGCAAGAGTCCCATTTAGAGTTCAAATAGATCTGTTCAAATATGACTATGTGAAAATCCTTTGTATTAAACAAATTTACTTGAAGCTATACTTGTGTACACAGGATTATTACTGCTATTTACTGAGAACATATAACTGTAGATTATTTGTATTAGATAAGAATACTTTATACTAGGGTCATTCAAAAAGTTCTAAGCTTCACCTAGAAACAAGAGTCATAGCAGAACATTTTTGTTATGGAAACACAACGACTTTTTATAAAATTAGAAAAACTAATACTGATTTCAAGCTTGACCTTTCAACAGGTGAGGCCCATACAAAAGTGAGAGGTGTGCGACAAATCTAAAATCTGGGTGAAACTTAGAACTTTTTGAACGCTACTGCGTATAAAAAACAATTACACATAAAAAAGAAATATAAACATGTGTTGCATATTGATCCTTGACAGAGCCTGATGTTCTTGTTGTGTAAACTAAGTGATTGCGGAAAGGTAGAAAGGCGGCTGGACAAAAGGAGTACATCACACTCACAGAGTAGAGGTCGAGCTAAGAGTAGTAGCAAAGCTCACATGTGTCGAGGATAAGGCTCATCACGGTAGTCCGCCCAGTTCATTTAATGGGAAACCAGGGAAAAGCCTAATTCAGCGACCTACAGGTGACGCTGTATAGTGGCTATAATAAAATTAGTCGCTTATTATTTGTGCAGGACCATACCACTGGTATACGTTTCCTTGTAGACAGTGGGGCACAAATATCTATTATTCCTGCTACTAAGCCAGATAAGAAGAAAGGCCCTCATAAATTTACTCTTCAGACTGCTAACAAGTCTCTTATTAAGACATATGGCCAGAAGTGCCTTACTCTTAATTTAGGTTTGAAACGAGCTTTCACCCTTATTTTTGTGATTGCTGACGTAGAGAAAGCCATATTGAGATTCCTGTGTAAACAAGCAGAAGCAGCTCACATGAAAGAGCCGGAAGAAAACTGCGTCGGCGTAACGAAATTATATATATACAGGTACCCACAGAGTAACGGTCAGTCTCAGTCTTGGGTCCAGATACGGTCAGTCACGGAGAGTAGCCGGCAGGCACCCGGTGGGGCAATAGCCCGCAGCGGCCTCCGGTTGAGTACGTTTCATCAAAGAGCAGGAAGAAGTCCCAAGTGAAGCTCTGAGTGTTGCATGATACAGTTAGGAAGAAGATACTATTTACCAACCCCTCCGCTCGGGCAGGATATGACACAAGGTCAATTTTTAAGCGGAGTTTAACAGGTTTGAATTCAGAGTTTTCCTTCTCCTAGACTAGTTGCCTAACCAAGGCTGAAGAACCTAGTCTGTCCTACTATTTACCCATAGCTGGAGGGAGAATAATTGGATTCATACCTTCCCCAAGGGTATTAGTGCTATGTGAAATGCAATCAGTCTCGTCCAGGATTTGAACTCGTGTCGCCGTGTCCATTTCCTACGACGATAACGACTACACCACTGGCACCTCCAGTTAGGAAGAAGATAAGGGTCAATATAGCAGTGTCCAAGTCCTTCAAATGTCTTCATCTCCCTATCTCTATCTCTCTCACTTACAGTCAACTTCATTCCTTTTGGATAGAAATAAAGAAGTGTCATGCCTTTTCTTTCATCTTCATTATGGTCCATCATTCTTCCTTGTCATGTTATATAATGCATGCAATGTACGCAATTCCCTCACCTCTCGGCATAAAATAACTCCAAACAGATTGATTAAAACCAATTAACTTATAATTTGGACCCAACCAATATTTTTTCTGATTCTGACGAGCACTATTCAAAATCATCATCATCATCATCATGTCGTGCAGCTAGCACAGATATCCCTGACAATCTCTCGCCACTTTTCCCTATCGTTCATCGCCTCTGGCAGGTCTTCAGGGCTACATCCCGTATCCTCACATAGCTGCTGTATGTATGTTCTTGCTGGTCGTCCTGCTTTTGCTCGGCCATATGTGAGGGTCCATAGGAGTACATCACTTATGAGCTCGTCCCTGCTCCTCCAGCAGTGTCCTGCGTACCTGGTTCGTCTAACTTGGTTAGTTTTCGTGATGGGAGACAGGTGGCCGTATAGTTGGTGCCTTGTGGGGTGTTGCCGCCAGGACTTGTTTAATATTGCTCGCGACATTCTTGTGTAGTTGCCGTCTAGCTTCTTCTCCAGCCGTTTTGTTAGCGTCCAAGTGGTGCATCCATACAGCAGTATCGACACGACCGCTGCCTGGAAGAAACTGCGTTTCATTTTATCGGTCAGGTTTGATTTCCATGCACTATTCAAAATAAATTTGCTTATTTTTTGGAATTTAACTTCAAGCACTTATTTTTCGAATATTTACGCGTAGATAGAATCCTAACTGGATAACATTCAAAATTTTTTTTCTTCTTTAAGTAGGCGAATCGTAATCATAATCATTTGTTTATACGACATTGTATTAATTATGGATTTAATGATTTAGTCACCATACATGAGTAATTGTCATTATAACTTAGTAATAATATAATAAAATTGTCATGAAAATAAAATTGTCATAATAACTTAGTAAAAAAATGATAACATTGTCTTAATAATGAAATTGTCATAATTACTAAGTAATGATATAATAAAATTGTCATGAAAATAAAATTGTCATAATAATAAAATAATAATGATAATAACTTGGTAAAAAAATAATAACATTGTCTTAATAATAAAATTGTCATAATAACTTAGTAATAAAATAATAAAGGAATAATAAATCCCCCAAATTCACCCATAACTAGTCTCAAGTGTCTGTGGAATCCTAAATATTCGCTGCTATCTGCCTTTATAATGTTGTAATTTTGAAAATTTAAAAATAGCAAAATGAAATGGTTGAAACCTTTGGCTTCAAAAATTAATTTCAATGAAATTTCAAGAACGATTTTCGAAGTTGAAAAAAGAATTTTATCTCAAGGCCAAAGAACTCTCAAGAGGACCTTAAAACTTTGAAAAGCTAATCAATTGGAAGAACATTTAAAGAAATATGGAGAACAAAAACAAAAAAAAAAACCACAAAAAAACAAGAATTTTAATTGGTTGTTATTTTCTGAACAAACTATCACACACAAGCACACATACACGTATGTACATATGTATATACTAAGCTTATATACATAGATATACACATTTACGTATATATACATTTATATTAATATTCATACTAACATTATATATATATATATACATATGTTAATATATATATATATATATATATATAAATCTACAAAGCTATATAAATTTAAGTTTAATATACATAAATAGACTTATATGCATAAAGATGTACACGCTATATTTAAAATAGATAAACTTAATAAATATCGTCGTATATATATATAATTGCAAAACAACAGCTATGAGCCAACAAAGCCTTATATATATATATATATATATATATATATATATATATATATATATATATATATATATATATATATATAAGTAGTAATAATACAATGGCGAAGAAATCGTGTCTGAGCTGAGAGTCATCATCTGATGAAAACTTTGTTTGCCCCATAGCTGTTGTTTTAGTAGTATATATATATATATATATATATATATATATATATATATATATATATATATATATATATATATATCGTCGTAGGACTCTGCGACCAGAGTTCAATTCCTCAAGTAGTAGAACAGCCTGGGCTCTTTAGCCTTGCTATGGCAACTGACCAAGGAGAAGGACAACTGAATTCAAACCTGTTAAACTCTCCATAAAAAATATACCTAGTGCCGCATCCTATTCATGCGGAAGGGTTGGCATATATATATATATATATATATATATATATATATATATATATATGTATAATGTTGGATTTTTATTGCGCTCTTCCAAGTGCAGCTATCGGTGGCGAGTATTCGATGCCTGGTAAAGTCTAGGATTGCTAATGCTGATTTTTTAGGAAAGACTCCCCGCTAGGCAGTCGCATTTTTCCTACTTTATCTTTCCGCAATATGACCTTGTGCCCTACTAAGATAAGCTTTATAGATATTAATAATTAATCAGAGTCAACTCACGTGTTGATTTGTTGTCTGAGGTATCTGCACAGGTAATTGTCGTCAAACGTGACTGACTTCGATTATTCAACTTTTTGGCGGGAATGGCTGCAGGTTTAGAATGAAAAAGAAAAGAAAAAAGAAAACAAATTAATGCCAATTATCAAAATGCGTTTTCCCTCGCAAACAAACAAACAAAAAAACAAAAAAAAGAAAAGAAAAGTGAATTGATTGTTTGATTGTTTGATGTGAGTGGCATGTCTGGGATTATTTTATGCTTGGAAATTTTTTTGGTTTGTTTCTTGCGAGTTTTTTTTTTAATGTACACAGTTATGTGATATCAAGTATTCCTATCTTAAAACAGATCAATTAAATCCATAGATTGGGTCCTAATGGTATTAGCTCTGTGGGTCAGAATGTACCAAAGAGTAATGGCAATAAGGGGGTACTCCACTCTCTACAAATCTAAAACCTCACCATTAAGTGCAATTTAGTGTCTTACCTAGGACACTCCTTTTTGGGAATGGGGCAGTTTTATTCCTTTGCAGGAGATATAGTCAGCGTATTCCAACCTCCGCATTTTTTGTTTGATTTTGTGGCGTAGCAATTATTATTGCAAGTAGTGGACTCGGCTACCCGAGTTCAAACCCTGGACGAAGCAGTTTGCATTTCACATAACATTAATATATTTCGGGAGTTATGGCTCCAACTGTTCTTCTTTCAGCTATGGTTAAATAATCGAGCCGAGGGGGTAATTCAAATTTGGTATAGTAACCGGTGTAGGAGAATAAAATTCTTAATTCAAACCAATTGTAGACTAGGAGAGGGATGGGTTCCGATTGTCTATTCCTGTCCAAAACACACAATACGAGTTGAGCACCAACGACCTCGCCAGGTTATGGGATAAGTTTTTTAAAAATTCAGTATGACATCAAGTATTTTTATCAAATACAAATAATTTTTAAATAGATCTATTAGACCCATATGAGGTGCCCGTGGTGTAATGGTTATCGTCGTAGGAAATGGACACGACGACACGAGTTCAAGTCCTGGACGAGACTGATTGCATTTCACATAGCACTAATACCCTTGGGAAAGGTATGAATCCAATTATTCTCCCTCCAGCTATGGGTAAATAGTAGGACAGACTAGGTTCTTCAGCCTTGGTTAGGCAACTAGTCTAGGAGAAGGAAAACTGAATTCAAACCTGGTAAACTCCGCTTAAAAATTGACCTTGTGTCATATCCTGCCCGAGCGGAGGGGTTGGGTAAATAGGATTAGACTCATATACGGGATTCTAATTGGTACTACCACTCCGAGTTTGAGTAAACCAGGAAGTAATGACAATGAAGAGTTACTCCACACTCATCAGGTCTCCAGAATTGGAGGAAGTCCCTGTGGTGTAGTGGCTAACGTGCTGGACTGCGACATCGTAGTAAGCGATTTCGAACTCCAGTTGAGCTATTATGTTCACTTTCGGACTAATACTCTTAGAAAAGGTATGAACCCCTTATCCCCTTGTTGGAAAAAATACCACTGGTGTTCTTCAACAAGGATAGTTTTGGCAGTAAACAACCCAAGACTCGCCTTTTTTTCGGGGAGTCTTAACTCTCCGCAAGGAATACAGTCAGCATATTCTACCCCCCCCCCCAACGACCGGGCGGCCTTTGATGTTATTCATTTTTATACGTAAACCGATACTGATCAATAATGTAGGTCTCGATTTTGTTCTGTAAACAAAAACTACATTCAGCTTTGGAAACAAACTTGCGAGGCTTGTCAGAAGATTTCTAGGTTTCTTAGCAACGGTATACACTACTTGTCAGCAAAACACAGATTATGTTCCACTTACAATGACAAGAGTTCACACTTGAGATAATCATTGTAGAGGAAGACATAAAACTAAAAACAGTTTTAAACTGGATATTCTAAAGACAAAATCTCATTCTTTTGATAAGGGCCTTCGTTAGATGCTTTTTATCGCTCAAGTATTCAGTGTTTATCGTTGCCAAGTTGAGATAAAATTTCTGCCTAGAACACGTAGGCGATTCGACTCGTGAAAATCGACGAACCTGTTTAAATTCTCGTAAAGTCTCGTTCTGCTCTGACTACGTTAGTTGCTGCCATAATTGTCCGTAAGTTGCATTTCCACGACACACTTCAAAGATCAAACAGTGGTTTATGCAACCAACTAATTAAAAAAATGTCCTTTCGCAATACCTATTGATTAAATAACACTACTGGATAGAGAGGGTTTTCAGCTACCAAACACAGTTTTTCCATATAGCTACCACCATTGGCTATACATTTTAACAAGCGATGGACAAGAGCCTGAAGGCAGCACCCGTAAGAGGAGTTGCTCTGAAAGTAATACCTTTTTTTCACGTAAACTACAACAAATACGAGTAGCACAATAACAGCCTTGGATTTAGCAAGTTTTCAGCAACAAAGCACCATTTTTTTGCACAGCCACTACCTCTAGTTATGCATTTTCCTCAGCGATTAACAAGAGCCTGCATACGACACTGGCCAAAATCTGCCCCAGCTGTGTCGCAGGAAAATCTTGTCTGCGGAGTCCATCTTTCACCGGTCCAATTCGCTGGACAAGATGTTCTTCATCGTGAGTTTACCGCGGTCTTGAACAGGGATTGACTGATGAAATACGTTAAACATCACCTGACTGTGCTCAAATCCACTGTTTGGTTCCCGTATACGTTAGCTATATTTACCAACTCCTCCGATCGGGTAGGATAGGTCAATTTTTAAGTGGAGTTTAACAGGTTTGAATTCAGAGTTTTCCTTCTCCTAGACTAGTTGCCTCACCAAGGTTGAAGAACCTAGTCTGCCCTACTGGAGGGAGAATAATTGGATTCATATTTTTCCCAAGGGTGCTATGATGAAATGCAATCAGTCTCGTCCAGGACTTGAACTCGTGTCGCCGTGTCCATTTCCTACGACGATAACCATTACACCACGGGCACCTCCTCCGTATACGTTAGCAAGCGTCGAGGAATGCAAATGGGTACAATTTTTTCAATGCAAAGGATTTCAATGACAAACTTCCGCTTTCATTTCAGACGCCATTTTTCCAGATTGCGATTCAGTTGTTATCAGTAATAAAGCAAAAAAAGAAAAAAAAAATGATTGGGTGACAGGAAGGTTCAACTTCTACTCTTATATCACTAATATCCACCACTGACAACGTGGGTCAACGTATCAAAACTTAATGAAAAACAAAAGAAAAAGTTACCTAAACGATTCCAATAACAATTTTTCTAATGATAATCTATAGCATAAATATATTTTACCCAATAATTCAACAACACATATGATCGAAAAAAATCTTAACAACCTTGGTATTCAGAAAGTTATAGACTATTCTAAAACAATCAGGAACATAATAAGTTGAAGAAGAATAATTTCAAATCTTAAGCTGGCGTACATTCAATCGCGTTTATGGGTTTCTAATAAATTTGGCATTGATAAGACTTAAAGATCGATCAAAAAACATACTTATGAATCCATCCGAGATTTCAAAATCGGTGATGATAGAAACGCGTAAGTAAAATACAATTTAGAAACCAAAAATAGTTTTAATTTCAAAGATTCAAAAATGTTAGTTTATAATAATGTTACTTAATAAATGTTAGTTTAATAATAAACAACACAGAAACATTGTTGAATAATCTAGCAACATTTTAATTATGATACTATCAAAGGCCTGGTTTTTTTTCAGCATATCCTCTTATTCAGTTAAATTAGTTCTAAATAGTGACAATATCAGTTATTTAAGTTAGTTTTTACGAATTATTAACAAACAATACTTTTAATAGTTGCGTTATAATTTCTAATCAAAATATTTTCTAAACGAAATTTTGATAGGAAACCACAACAAAGGCGTTATTTTATTTAATATAAAAATTCAAAAAAATAATATTAGAATTCTAAAAAGAAATGGAAAATTTAAAAGATTTTCTAAACTACACACATAGACGTTACTTTGGAAATTAAAAAGAAAAAAATCTTAAATCTATAACAAATAGATTATCCTGTTTAAAAAAAAATCGAATACGACTTTCGTCACTACATTTCTTAAACGAATGATAGCGTGCTGAGAATTTTTTTCATTTCACTTTTACATTCAAAAATAATTTTTGGATGAAGCATTATTACATCGCATTTGAACATTACCTTGAAGATGGTTTCACAAAAACCCATATCGTTGAATTTGAGATATTATCATATATAGATAAATATATCCTCTAAAGATTTTGTTTATCATATTTTTATTTTTATATACAATCAGGTTTACATTTTTTCTTATATGTGTGTGTGTGTGTGTGTGTGTGTGTGTTACAAAAAATGATATTTCGTAATCTAATAATTGGTTTAATTCTCGTTCAAATTATCTCAAATTTTAACAGCATGTGTAGAAACAACTAAAAATTCTGTTTAATGTTTTCCTATTTTTCTTCCTAGGTATAGAAATTACATGAAATGAAAAAGGGGCTTTTAAATATTGAATTTTGTTGTTCCTACACATACTGTTAAAATTTGAGATGATTTGAACGACAATCGGTCAAGTTATAACGAAAGGATATCAATTGTTTTCAGAAACAACCGGTACCTCTCAAATGATATCAAATTTTTTGAAACATCCTTTATAATCAAACTAAGTCTTAGTCTGATTGTAGCATAGGGGAGAAACTGACAGTCACTAAGCACCATTGAATCTATATCCAGGCTATCCTAACTTAGATATATGTGCATTATCACTGATATTGAGCACTTTATTTACAAATATAGCAAATTATATATATATATATATATATATATATATATATCTGCTGAGCCAGAAAAATCTACCTAGGTTTCACCTAAACGGAACATCAGGATAGTTCTGACCAAATTGTACCAGCTGGGTTTTTTCACACCATCTGACTCATAGAATTTTTTTTTAAAAATTAATTACTCTCTCCTCTCTCTCTCTCTCTATATATATATATATAAAGAACTGGCCCATTGGAATAATGGTTAGAGTTTTCGCCAAGGGTCTGGGAGACCTGGGTTCAATCCCAAAGACTCAAAAATGGTACTTGATGCCTCCATGCTTAGAATCAGCATTATAAGATACGGATCAAGGGCAAGGGGAGCAATCCAAGGAAAGGAGTATCACCCTCCCTTACACCTCGGTGCTGTAGCGATTGAAAAGGAAGCCTTTGAGTCGCCCTCAACTACGGTCAGGCAACTTACTTCCTTATATATATATATGTATATATATATACACACACACACACACACACACACACACACATATATATATATATATATATATATATATATATATATTATTCGTATTTCTCAATTGTAAGAAACTGAGAAAATCTTATATAATAGTAATGCGGGGCATATCCAGCTTCACTCGAAGCAAGCAAGTGTTGTGTTGTTATGACAATAAAAAAAGTGGAAATTACAGTAAATATATGTAAACTGGTCTACGTAATTTAATTTGTTTATAAATCTTCAAATTTAACCGTAACGATTATTTTCGTAGGAAATGGACACGGCTACAATTAGATGGGTGACCACTTAATAAAAACAGGTCATGTTAGCAATCTAAGACAAAGCAAAACTTTCCAAATAACAATACAGTCTTCAAATAACAAAATTAACATGGACTTTAACCAGTCCAAATGTTTAAAATTTCCAGTACTTACCCAAAAGGGGAGATGACTTACTCGTGCCTACAAAATAAAAATAAAAAATATTATAGAAAAAGAAAATCTTTCATGCTCAATGGGATTTATAGTGACCTTTTCAAATTTGCTAAAACAAATTGCACCAGTCGGATATGGTTTGGTTTGGTTTCTTTGTTTAATGACATATTCAACCTTCGTAGGTCATTTAATGTCAGTCATTCTCCTAGAAGAACAGTAGTGGTACTATTTAACCCATAGCTGGGAGGATAAGGGGGTTCATACCTTTTTCAAGGGTATTTGTCCGAAAGTGAAATAGCGCGACTGGAGTTCGAACTCGCTTACTACAATTTCGTAGTCCATCGCTTTAACCATTACACCACGAGCTCCCTCCCTCCCAGTCGGATATCATAAATTCATGAAAGGACGAATTAAAACTATCCAAAAGACAATGCTGTTAAAATTAGCTAGAATTCTTAGAATAATCCTCGAGGCCAGGTTGGTTTGGTTTGGTTGGGTTTTATGGTATATCAACCATTATTGGTTATTTAATTTCAAATCCTATTTATTCATATATATGATTTGTAAAAAAAGTTTTGTTGATAACATCCTTAAACGAGCCTGAGCTCATTTTTTTACACACAGTTAAATGGTTTCAAGTACTGCTATGTGTCAGTAATAATTTAACAGTCATTTGTTTGCACACATTCAAACAGATATACATGATATGTAAGAGATTATTTAGTCGGTTATTTTATTCTTAAATGAGTTAGAGCTTATTTGTTTGCACACTAGTATTGCTATTATCTCTACCAGTTAAATAGTTTCAATTATTGCTACCCAATATTAATAATTCTATTCAACATTACTGATTCGTTGGCAGACAAATGAATGGTTCCAAGTATTGCTATGTATAATTAAAATTTTAATCAAACATCTGTCATTTGTTTACACACAGTTAAATGATCAAACAGTTCTATTTCTAACAATTCAATTAAACGAAAATCATTTGTTTGCACTCAATTTGAATGTCAATCAGTTCTTTTTGACCCATAGACTGGACCCTATCGGGTGCAACCACTCCGGCTCAGAGTGGACCTGAGAGCGATAGCAATGAGAGGGTACTCTGCATTCTCCAAAGCTCCAGCATTACTGCAGCCTCACCATCAGATAGTTTAACGTCATATCCAGGACACTTGGAGGGTGTCTTACCCCTCTGCAGGGATACAGTTAGTGTATTCTACAGCCCAGCCGACTAGGCTATAAAGATATGAAGAGAATTACTGTCACTCAGGGAGTGGTTGTCCACGTGGTGTAATGGTTTAAGCGCTGGACTGCGGAATCGTAGTACCGGAGTTCGAACTTCAGTCGTGCTATTACGTTCACTTTCAAACAAAAACCCTCGGGAAAGGTATGAACTTGTGGGGTATGCGGGTTGAAGGTCACGGGCAAAGGGCAAGGCTGTGTTGCCGTTTGAATATCTGACTCCATATTTTGGTTATTTTATTTTACCCTCACGTTGGTTGGTCGGTGTAATGCCTTGCCCAAAAAAGTCCCAAAAGAATTATACAAAAGAAAAGACAGCAACAGATAAGAGACGAAGACGTTTCCTTTATACTTTCCTTTATTTATTGGGTTCAACGACCATTCCATGGATGAGGGAGTTTTTCCTGAATACATGGAAATGGTTGAATCCTCCAGTTAAGGTGTCAAAAATACGTGAAATCGTTTCATGTATGTATTTGTCCTCATTTGGTATTTCGGGCTTCCATTAAGGTTAGTTTTCTTTTGGAAGTTTGTCAAAGTCCGGTAAGGGTTTGTCTGTAGTTCATTTGTGGGTCTGGTATATTTCAGCATAATGTTGACCGAGAGAGAACTGCTACTGGGTGAAAGGGACTAACCAACGCTACGTCCAAAGACGTATGCGTGGTGCCCAGATACGTCAGTAACGATGTTGCCAAAACGCTGGTCACTGCCTGAAAGAGAAAGGTAATCTATTCCCCTTTGTCGAGAGGAGGCCTTTTTTCTTTTACGCATGCGTCATCCCCTTTTCCTGTTAGGGACCACTGGGAGTTTCTGCCCATTTAATAGTTTTCTTTTTCTTTTTTTAATTTAATTTAAATTTTTTTTAAATTTATTTATTCGTTCCCTACAAACTCCCTTATCCTTTCATCTACGGGTTAAATAGTATCACTACTGTCCTTCTAAAAAGGTGGATTTGGCATTAAATAACTTGAGAAGGTTGATATGGCATTAAATAACAAGCAAATCAGACGTCAGCGAAAAACCACCTTTTAGAGATGGTTTGGAAAAACTCGTAATTAGTACAATTTCAAAGAAAATACTTCAATTAAAAAGCAATTTAAATAAGATGCAATAAATTCAGTAAGAAAACAATAATTCACGAAATGTTTTTAAAAGGATTTTGTGCAAGATTCCGCACATTTTATTTAAATATTGTCCTGGGTTTGATTTTAACTGTAGCTGTAAAAGACGATCGATAGCTGAAGCTTCTTTTACCCAGGGCAATCCAGGATAACCTTGCCGGTATAAAATATTGATCATGTGTGAATGTCAACTACTTTTCACTCTGGCATTTTCCTTAAAAAATACCAATTAAAAATCAATCCTGAAGATCGCGCCGACACAACCTCATTTCGTATGCACAATTCACAATTCGTATTTCGATTTTTCCCTTCATAAGCGTCACATATGACGTCATCGCACTTTGCTTTATACGAGCATTTACGATGATTTACTTTCCAATGTCAGGTCAGGCATGATATATACACAAAGATACAGAGAAACACACAGTCATATTGGTCTAGTTGGTAGAGTGTTTGCCAATGGTCTGGGAGACCTGGGTTCAATCCCAGGTCGCGTCATACCAAAAACGTTAAAAATGGTACTTGATGCCGCCTTGCTTAACACTCAGCAATATAAGGTATGTATCAAAGGTAAAGTGGAGCAATCCACGGAATGGAGTAGCGCCCTTCCCTACTCCTCGGTGTAGTAGCTATTGAAAAGGGAGCCTTCTGGTTGCTCTCGATAATAACTTACTTACTTATGTATAATGAAAGCTATTCTAATATTTAACTAAACGCATAAAAATATCGTTGAACTGTCCTTCAAAGTCAGACTTTAGAAGTAGAGACCGATAGGGAACCTATTATAACTTATTTCTAAAAGTATTTTCTCTCACTCACTCACTCACTCACTCACTCTGTCTTTATATATATATATATACTACCAGTCAAAAGTATTTGGCAACCCTCAAATATTTTTATCCCTCATCCTAAAAGTGTTATCTCTGCAGAGGGGTAAGACTCCCTCTAAATAGTGTCCTGTATATGACACTAAACAATCTGATGGTGAGGCCCCCAATAATGATGAAGCTATTGGGAACGCAGAGTACTTCTTCATTGCCATCGCTCCCAGGTTCACTCTGGTCAGGAGTGGTAGTACTTGATAGAGGTTCTACCTATGGGTTAAATAGAATTAAACCGGGGTTTGAGTTTACTGGTTTTGGCATTTAAACTGTGTATTTATGCGAAACTGGACTGTTTAAAATAGAACTGTTTTGACATTTAAACTGCGTACTTTTGCTGAACTGAATTGCTCAAAATTGAACTGTTTGGACATCTAAACTGTGTACTTATGCTAAACTGAATTATCTGAAATAAAACTGTTTTGACATTAACTCTGTGTGTTGCCCAGTCGGTTGGGGCTGTAGAATACACCGACTGCACCTCTGCAGTGGGGTAAGACCCCCCCCCCAACTAGTGTCCTGGATATGACACTAAACAATGTGATTGTGATTTTCCAGTGATGCTGCGGCTTTGGGAAATGCAGAGCACCCATTCATTGCCATTGCTCCCAGGTCCACTCTGGCCCGGAATGATAGTACCTAATAGGGCCCTATCTATGGGTTAAATAGAACTAAACTGTATACTTATGCTAAACTAAATTGTTTGAATTATAACAGTTTGATTAAACTGAATAGCTTTAAATAGAAATGTTTTTGACAATTAAACTGTGTACTTACATTTAAACTGCGTACTTTTGCTAAACTGAATTGTTTAATATAAAACTGTTTTGACATTTAACTGTATGTAAAGAAAATCTATACTTATACTGAATTGTTTGAATTAGAACTATTTGATTAAACTGAATAGCTTGAAATAGAAATATTTTTGACAGTTAAATTGTGTGCTTATCTTAAATTGAATAGCTTGAAATAGAACTGTTTTAACATTGAAACTGTGTTTATGCTAAACTGAATTGTTTGATATAGAACTATTTTGACATTTAACTGTGTGTGGAGAAAATCTATATTTATACTTAACTAAATTTTTTGAATTAGAATTAACTAAACTGAATAGTGTTATGAAATAGCCGAGGGATTTCGGTTCATGCCTTTGAGTTTAGTTAGGCTGAGAACCTTTCGGCTCAACACATGGGTTGGTTGGGTGTAATATTGAAGCAGGTGTTAACGCGGGTGCACGCAGGCGGATGGAAGTGTCACTCAGATGTCATAACAGTCCGAGACGATACTGGGTGACAAGGTGCGGGTGACGTCACGCACCGGAAGCACGCGGAAGTTTGTGTGAGAATTTGAAGAAAATAAGAGTCGGGTTTTGGACGCCGAACGAGAAGGATCAATTTTGGAGCTCGCAGGCGCGAGGCGAACGTGCGCCCAATGGGGGTCGCTCGAGTTGGGGGCCAAATGAATAAGACAGCATAGAAGATTGTGTCTCTCCTCCTTACGTCGAAACCTTTAACTCAAAGTTAATAAAAAAGGTTTCGTACCTGGACAAGAAGTAGTTACGTGTTTTTGAGATTCCTGTTCTTTATATGTTCTGTAGTAATGAACATTACATGTCCATTTCGCACATACCGTTAATTGCGAATATGGTAAAATAGCTTGAAATGAAAATATTTTTGACAATTAAATTGTGTACTTATGCTAAACTGAATTGTTTGAAATAGAACTTATTATTTTTATGAAAATGGATTTGGCGTTAAATAACCTACAAGAGTTAATATGCCATAAAAACCAACCAACCAACCAACCAACCTAAATACAAGTTTTCCTCGGTAAATTTGATCCTTAGTATAACCAAATAACTTTTGAAAGTACTGAGCATGTATAAAATGTTTTCCAAAAGTTACATTATACCACCACTTGAATTCACATTAGACTATATTGTGATGAATTACTGCTTACTAGATATTACCTGTTTTATCTATGCAGAGGACAATTTCATCAGAGTCACCAGCTGGCTGCTCCAAACATCACTGTATAACTGAACCAATGTCATGAAAAAATGTGTGAACATCTACAGTGAGGAGAGGACTCTGTGAAGTTGGCATATATGGCAGAATTTGTTTGAGGAAGCAAAACAATGTCAAAAGGCTCCAGTGGGTCCAAGCACACAAAGACTTGACAATAGAGCAGTGGAATAAAGTCCTTTGGACAGAAGAATCTAAGTTCAAAATCTTTAGCTCAAATAGGAGGGTCTATGCACGGAAAATGAAACGCGGTTTCTTCCAGGCAGCGGTCGTATCGATATTTGCTATATGGATGCGCTACTGCTTGAGAAGCAAGGACGAACTCATCAGTGATGTACTCTTATGGACCCCCACATATGGCCAAGCAAAAGCAGGACGACGAGCTCGAACATAAATACTGCAGCTATGTGAGGATACGGGATGTAACCCTGAAGACCTGCCAAGAGCGATGAATGATAGGGAGAAGTGGTGAGAGAGGGTCAGGGATATCCGTGCTAGCGGCACGACATGATGTTGATGATGATGATGTACGGCTAAAGTTGGTGAAAGAGCTGCAACCCCCCTGTATCACACCAACTGAGTAGCTTGGACGAGGCTCTGTTATAGTGTGGGGGCTTCTGACAACTGCAAAGACCGGGATTTGCACCAGAAAAACTGAATCAGATCGGCAATCACAGCATATTGCAGCATCCCGCGATTCCATCTGAGACGTGGCTTGTGAGTCAAGGATTTGTACTTTGTCTCTGCCGCCGCAATCAACGGACTTAAATCCCATTGAATTGATGTTCGATGAGCTCGACCGTTAAGTTAGAGCTAAACAACCTACAAGTGTGGCTCACCTCTGGCAACTGTTGCAAGAAAGCTGGGCAGAATTATCTTTAATCTATCTCTAGTCTTTAGTGGAAAAAATGCCGAGAATCTGTGAAGCAGTGATGGCGGCTAAAGAGGATCATTTTGATGAATCAAAAGATTAAGAATTTTTTTGTGCTTTTTTGGCTTAATTTGTATTTAATGTGGCTCAGAAAGACTTGTATTTAGTATAATAAATAAAACCATTGTTGTGCTTAACTTGTTTCATTAAAAATATCACATTTAGGATGAGAAATAAAAATTTTTGAGGGTTGCCAAATACTTTTGGCTACTAATGCATGTATATCACTTAAATGAGAAACTCACAGACACCAATCACTATTGACAATGTCTGATATCGTAGATCTGCATATGCTCTATCATCGATATTGAGCACTTTTTATTTAAAAATATTGCAAACTACATTATCAATATCAGTGATATAGGCAAATCTAAGATATGATAACCGACACTCAATCAACGGAGCTTGGTGTCTGTCAGTTTCTCGCTTAAGTGATCATATATATATATATATATATAGCAAGTAAAGTTGGTGACTGTAGTCGAAGGCGACGCGAAGGCTTCCTTTTCAATAGCTACTACACCGAGGTGTAGGAGAGAGCACTACTCCTTTCCCTGGATTGCTCCACTTTACCCTTGATACGTACCTTATAATGCTGAGTGTTAAGCAAGGAGGTATCAAGTACCACTTTTTTAAAGTCTTTGGTATGACTCGACCTAGGATTGAACCCCGGTCTCCAGGTCCATTGGCGAACACTCTACCCACTATGGAAATACTGGAAAGGAATCCGACAGTATAGAGAAAATTGAAAAACAAAGTAATCCAAAAGGATGGATTTATTACGAAGGAAAGTCGACGTTAAAACGTTTCGGTTTTAATGAACCTTCATCAGGACTTTAAAATGGGGAAACTAGTGCTGATAGAACAACCATGGATGTTCTATCAACACTTATCTCAGCATTTTAAAGTCCCCATGAAGGTTCATTAAAACCGAAACGTTTTAACGTCGACTTTCCTTCCTAATAAATTCATCCCTTTTGAATTACTTTGTTTAACAATTTTTCGCACACACACACATATATATATAGATATATATATATATATCACCATCCTCATCATGTCGTGCCGCTAGCACGGATATCCCTGACCCTCTCTCGCCACTTCTCCTTATCTTTCATCGCCTCTGGCAGGTCTTCAGGGCTACATTCCGTATCTTCACATAGCTGCTGAATGTATGTTCGAGCTGGTCGTCCTGCTTTTGCCCGGCCATATGTGGGGGTCCATAGGAATACATCACTTATGAGCTGGTCCCTGCTTCTCCAGCAGTGTCCTGCATATCTGGTTCGTCTAACTTGGTTAGTTTTCGTGATGGGAGGCAGGTGGCCGTATAGCTGGTGCCTTGTGGGGAGTTGCCGCCAGGACTTGTTCAATATTGCTCGCAGCATTCTTGTGTAATTACCGTCTAGCTTCTTCTCCAGCCGTTTAATTAGCGTCCATGTAGTGCATCTATACAGCAGTATCGACACGACCGCTGCCTAGAAGAAACGGTGTTTCATTTTATCGGTCAGGTCTGATTTTCATATGATCGATAGCCTATCGATAGCTGTCCATGCCTTCGTTAGCCGTGTGTCGATGTCCTTTTCAGTTGATGAGACGCTGCTTCCTTGGTAGGTGAATTTGTCTACTAGTTTCAGAGGGGTTCTGTCAAGTGTGGAGATGTCGCCTGTTTGATTATAGCACATATATTCCGTTTTGTGTGCATTGACATGGATGCCAATGCCTGCGGCGGCTCGTTCCAAACTATGCAGTAGTGTTTCGGCTTGGTTGGGTGTATTTGCCAGTATCGCTATGTCATCGGCGTAGTCGGTGTCGGTAATTGTTTTTGCGGGGTACCTTCTGCTTCTTTTCTTTGTCAGCTCGAAGTCCTTTTCTCTGATTTTATTAATCGATGTTCTAAGCACGTAATCTAGACAGATGATAAAGAGGTATGGAGCTAGCGTGTCTCCTTGTAGTACTCCTGCTACAATGTCGAAGTATTCTGTGTCTCCATCTGGTGAACGTACTTTCACTTTGGTGTTTCTATTGAAAATCGTTATTGCTGCTACGGTTTCTTTAGGTAGGCCGTATACTAGTAGGCTTTGTTCCATCTTTCCTCTGTGAATGGAATCGAAGGCCTTGGTAAAGTCGACAAATAGTAATGTCGCTTGTAGGTTTTTCCCGTCGTTATGGTAACACGAAACATTACTCAACAAACAACGAATACGTGTAAATATACGTTAATATATTATTTCGTTTCTTTTCTAAAAATCCTATAAAATATATCAGTGATTTTTTACAAGGGTAATAACTTGTTATACTACTCTACTCAATATTAACAATTAAATGTTATAGTTTTAAATTAGTTTTAAAAATGAATGTATAAAAAAATATATACAGTGAATGTCCAAAAATTGAAATTTCCCATTTTGTTCTGATATTTTCGTGAATGTAAACACAGCAAGAGTTATATCTCGTTGGAAAGTTAAAGCTAAATGAACAAATAAGAAAACAGAGTTAAGAACTTACAACTATTTCTTTTCACGCTGACATCAGAATTCCCTACATATGAAGATAAAAAAAAATCAGATTAAAAATGAATAACACCGTAGAATTATTTCAAAAAACAGCTTTCAAAAATTCACATGCAAATTACAAATCACCGTTGTAAAATAGCATTCATTGTTAGTTCTAAAAAAGGGAGTATTTTTTCGGTTATGTCTCGTCAAAGAAACACCGTGACAGCAAGGAATAAGTCAAGGTAGTTGACGACAAAGGAGGTGGGGGTAAAACCCCATTATTAGGAGATTTTTCCCAATTATGGGGGAAAATAAAAAAAAAAATTAACCAGGAAAGATTGGTACGGTTTTCTTTTGTTTTTTCTTTGACTAAAAAACGAAAAAGAAAATTAAAGAAACAAAAGAAAACCGTACCTATTCATCCAAGTAGACGGTTTCTTTCTTTTCCCTCCATTATGGTTCCTATCCGCTTTAGACTCAACTACCTTGACTTATTCCTCGCTTGCTTTGAGGGTGCTTCAGTGACGAGACGTGGCCGAAGAAAGGGTATTTTTTAGGACTTACAATGTATGTTCTACTTAAAACTATTCTAAAATTCTGCACACTCTATAGGATTTTCAGATCGCCATTGCTTGGTAAATGTTATTTGCAGATAGATATACATACATATTGAAAAGATAATAAATAGCGTAAAAATATAATCATGGTGATAAAAGGTGTCGATACTCCAGCTACATGATATATTTAACAGAAATACAGTAAAAATTAATTACATCTATATGAATAATACGTGCTAAATCTTGCAAAAACATGATCGTAAGTAATGAATAACGTTGTTGTTACAGTGGACTAACTCCGCCAACCTCTCTCTCTCTCTCTCTGCCTCTCTCTCTCTTTCTCTATGTCTCTCTTTCTCTGTCTCTCTCTCTCCCTCTCTCTCTCTCTTTCTTTCTCTCTTTCTCTCTGTCTCCCTCTCTTTCTCTCTCTCTCTCCCTCCCTCTCTCTGCCTCTCTTTCTCTCTCTCCATCTCTCTCTTTTTTTCTCTCTCTCTTTCTTTCTCTCTCTCTCTCTCTGCCTCCCTTTCTCTCTCTGCCCCCTCTCTCTTCCTTTCTTTCTTCCCCCCCTCTCTCTCTCTGTTATTGGAGATATAAACTGAATGTGAATTTGTTTGGTTTGGGTTTTATGCCATTTCCACCTTTGTTTGTTATTTAATGCCAAATATTGGTTTTATCGATATAATCTGTAAGCGAATAGTTTGCCAGTAGCTTTATTTTTAAACAGGGTGTTAGAACTGATTTGTTTGTACACAGTTAAATGGTTTCAAGTATTGCTATTTAACATTAATAATTCTATTTGATATCAATCATTTGTTTGCTCACAGTCAAATGGTTTCAAGTATTCCTATCTAACACTAATAATTCTATTTAATGTCAATCATTTGTTTAAACATCAGTAAATGATTTTAAGTATTGCTTTTAACACTAATAATTCTATTTAATGTCAAGCATTTGTTTGCGCACTTCTAAATGGTTTAAAGAATTCCTATTAAACACTAAATTCAAGTCAATTTTAATAATCTGTTTTCACACGGTAAAATGGTTTCAAATACTAAAATTTAACACTAATAATTCTATCTAATATTAATCATTTGTCAGCTCACAATTCAATGGTTTCAAGTATTGCAATAAAACATGAATAATTTATTAGTAAATCTATTAATGAAGTATTCCCCTGTAATATAAATAATTTGTACACAGCAGTATGTTTTCTCTAGAAAGGAACAACTCCCAACATGCCGATTACACATTGGTCACACAACACTTACACACTCCTTTATTCTTTAAGCAAACTCCAATCACAGTAACATGCCAAACATCTTACACTGTTAAACACGTTTTTATAAAATGTGGAACTTTCACTCTCATCAGAAAATGCTTTTTCAACGCCAATAATATGAAAGACCTATTTGAAAATGTAAACGTAAATGACATTTTGTCCTTTTTTGAGAGAAAATTATACCAAAAATATAAAATATATAAACCTGATCAATACCAAACAAAGTATCCCCTCAACACAATCCCAGATGATGCTAACATATCGTTAAAACCGTTAACTGCCCAGTCGGCTGAGGCTGTAGAATGCACCAACTGCTTCTCTGCAGAGGGTTAAGACCCCCCCCACCAACGACTAGTGTCCTACATATGACACTAAACAATCTGATGGCGAGATTCCAGTAATGCTGGGGGGTTGTGGAATGCGGAGTACCCCTTCATTGCCATCGCTCCTTGGTCCACTCTGGCCGGGAGTGGTAGCACCTGATAAGAGTCCTATCTATGGGTCAAATAGAACTAAACCGCGGTTTCGAGAGTTCACTGTTTTTGCATTTAAACTGCGTACTTATGCTTAACGGAATTGCTCGATATAGAACTGTTTTAATATTTAAACTGCTTACTCATGCTAAACTGAATTATCTGAAATAAAACTGTTTTGACATTAACTCTATGTATGGTCCAGTCGGCTGGGACTGTAGAATACAACGATTGCAACTCTGCAGAGGGGTAAGACCCTCCCCCAACGAGTGTCCTGGATATGACACTAAATAATCTGATGGTGAGGTTCTAGTGATGCTGGGGCTTTGGGAAATGTGGAGCACCCCTTCATCACCATCGTTCCTCGGTCCACTCTGGCCCGGAGTGGTAACATCTGGTGGGGCCCTATCTATGGGTTAAATAGAACTAAACTACGTACTTATGGTAAACTGAATTACTTGAAATAGAACTGTTTTGATATTTAAACTGCGTACTTTTGCTAAACTGAATTGTTTAAATTAGAACTGTTTTTGACATTGAAACTGTACTTGCGCTAAACTGAATTGTTCGAAATAGAACTGTTTTGACTTTTAACTGTGTGTTAACAAAAAATATACTTGTACTAAACTGAATATCTTAAATAAGAATTGTTTGACTAAATTAAATAGTTTGAAATAGAAATGCTTTTGATGATTGAACTGTGTACTTATGCTTAACTGAATAATTTAAAATAGAACTGTTTGTATAAACAAGAATTTGGTATTAAATAACCTTCAAAGGTTGATATGCCATAAAACCCAAACAACCAACCAAAACCGTTAACTACAAAAAACGTATAGGTATAAATATAGACGTATAAATATAGACGTACTATGATTGATTGTAGATAAAAATTTTAATGTTAAATAACAATACTTGTAACCATTCAACTGTGTGCAAACAAATGATTAATATTTAATAGCCTCATCATCATCATCATGTCGTGCCGCCAGCACGGATAAATATCAATACTTGAAACAATTTTTCCTTATGCATAAGATAAACCCAAACGGGTTGACATGCCGTTAAAATCCATCAACCAACCAACTCTATGGGTTTAAGTAACTAATAATAATAAGAGTAAATGATGAAACAGTTCTATTTGACCCGTTGATGAGATCCTTACAGGTTCTACCGATCCGAGGACAGTGTCTGTGGCATAATGGCTGAAGTGCTGCAACTGCGACATCGAAGTAATCGAGTTCGAATGCTAGTCGTGCCACTGCATTCACTTTCAGACCAATACTTTGGGGAAAGGCATATAGCCCAGTCTCTCTACCCCCTACTATGTGTTAAATAGTATCACTGCTATTTTCTACAAAGATGACTTTGGCATTAAATAACCTACGAAGGTTGATATGCCATCAAACAAAGAAACCAAACCAAACCAAACTACCAATCCGGGTCAGAGTGGACCTGTGAGTAATGGCGATTTAAGGTGTACTCCTCATTACTGAAAGCTCCAGAAGTGGAGCCTCACCATCGGATGAAGATTAGTGTCATACACTTGTTAGAGGGGTGGGTGTCTTACTCCTCTGTAGAGGTGCAGTCAGCGTATTTTATAGCCCAAACCAATGTGGGTTTGATATATTCTATGTTGGAGTACCCGAGAGGCCCTGGAAGCAGAAAGTTTTAATCACAAACGTTTCACCAGTCACCCTCCTCGGTCAAAATGTATACGGAAGTACAAAAGTACAAATAACATAGAAGATACATGGTAAAACTGGCTGGCGAGCCATATGCAGCACGTGGTGTTTTCCGAATGGCCCGACTGAGATTAAAAGAAAGGCTGTTTTTACCAAAAAGAAAAAACAAACAATTTTTCCTTATTTCTAAAGCAGATACTTTCATGCATAGTCTTCTGTAGTGAAAACGGTTGCAGGACATTCAAAGTAAAATTACCTTGAATTTCTTTAAGTAGTGCTGCTCGCCTGATAATGAGCCAGGTCTCATATGGCCCGCTTTTCAGAAAAGGTTGGCCATGTTTAATACAGAACTTCAAATCGAGTGGAAAATTTTTAAAAGGAACACACACATGCAATGAGGAAACGTAATCTTACAGACTGTGTTTAGAGAAAAAGATACATTTTTATATCAGATTACCCTGGCCGAGTAAGACTGCTAAATAAGAACTGATGTCCAAATTCAGACATGATTATTTGCTTTGTCCTCAGACTGGGTTAGGTCAAGTGACTGAACTTTTGTATCTCTAAAGAGAAGTGTACCATTTATTTATGCGACAAAAATATGTGCCTTCATTCAGTTTTTAAACGTAAAACTCTGAGTCATGGTTTAGTCTGCTTCTTTGTTTAATGGCATATCAAACTTCATGGGTTATTTAATACCAAAGCCATCCTTGTAGAAGAATAGTAGTAGTACTATTTAACCTATATGAACCTGGGATGAATAAGGGGGTTCATACCGTTCCCAAAGGTTATTAGTCTCAAAGTGAACGGAATAGTGGTATTGGAGTTCGAACTCACCACTATATGTTGCAATCAAGTACGTCAGCCACTACTCCGCAGGGACTTCTCCCGAATCATGAAAAACAAGTTTGTGAATATATATATATATATATATATATATATATATATATAAATAAAATTCAAACACATAAACTAATACACAGACATATACGATGTCTGTCTAAAAAGTAACGGGATAGGGAGTGCTGAGTGAGCTATAGGCGAAAGAGGGATGAGCGGGTTGGATTATCATTTATTATGATATCTTGGGAGAATACAACTGTAATCTTAGCTTTCTGTAAACATTGCATATTTTTCACATGCTTCTGTTTACACCTCCTCTTTTTCAGGTCGTTCAGCTATGAGTACTGGACATGAAAAAGGACAGTGTTTGCAAGATTGCCATGCAAGATTTAGGCATGAGGAAAGTCTGCTAAAAAATAATGCCGAGACTGTTGAGTGGTGATCAGAAGGAGCTGGTGTGTCAAAATATCATCGAGCGTCTACAAATTGAACCAAACTTGCTTCGTAGAGTCATCACTGGTGATGAGATACGGCTTTTTCAGTACGACCCGAAAGTTAATCGCCAGAGCAGTCAGTGGAATTCTCCGACGTCACCAAGGCTGAATAAAGCAAGACTGTCAAAGTCATGTTGATCACGTTCTTCCAAACAACGAGTTCCTGCAACAGGATCAGACAATCAATCAGCAAGTATACAAAGAGATCCTGCTGGGTATGCGTTGTTCAGTGCGAGAAGAGAAGAGAGTTGTGGCAGAACAAATCGTGGCTACTTCAACACGACAATACACCTGCTCACAACAACCTAAACATCCAGTAGCTCCTGGCCGAGAGAAACATTAATTTACAGGAATAACCACTCTGTTCACTAGACCTTACTCTGTGTGACTTTTCTTTTACCTAAGCACAAGAGATCATCAACTGGGACCCATTTTGAAGGTGTGAAGACCTTCAAGACAATGGTAATAACGGAGCTGAGGGGCATCCCAGAAGAATCCTTCCAGTTGTGCATAAAAGCGTGGCATAGTAAGATAGAAAAGTGCATTAGACTCAAAGGGGATTATTATGAAGGTGAAATCATGTAGTTTGTCGTTCAGAATTTTAACAAATTACTTGCGACAACAGTTCCATCACTTTTCAGACACACCTCATATAGAATATATATACCTGGCGCATTTTATAAGTTTCCAGACTTTTTTTGTACAGGCATCTAAAATTGTCGGAGACTCTTGAAAATTCAGTATCTTATTGCTATACATCTTTTTATGATTTCAGGTTCAAAATTCAGTATCTTATTGCTATACATCTTTTTATGATTTCAGGTTCAAATGAACAGCTACAGCAGCAATTGGAATACACCCTACTAAATCCTGATTGTCACAGCTGGTGAATTTCAAAAATGCAATCCAGACATGAGGACACTTTAGAAGAACGATATGCAATAAAATTTTGTTTTTAACTTGGAAAAAATGCCACAGAAACGTATGAAATGCTTCAGACAGCTTTATGACTATCTTGCATGAATCGAGCATCAGTTTTTGAGTGGCATACGAGATTCAAGGAAGGCAGGGAGTCTGTGAGGGATGATGAGAGGTGTGGGAGGAGTAAGGAAGTCAATACACCAGAATTCATTGGCCAAAGGGTTAGGGTTACTATGTTGAAGTTTTAAGGGAGTTCAGGAAGAGATTCCATCGAAAGAGGCCAGCACTCTTCAAATCGGCTCAGTGGCATTTCCACGAGGACAATACACCAGTCCACAACTCCATCCTTGTCACAGACTATTTGAGCAAGATGGGCATCAAAACAGTTCCTCAGCCTCCCTATAGTCCAGACCTTGGTCCCTGTGACTTTTGGTTATTCACTAAGCTCAGAGGCTGTCGCTATGAGACAATTGAGATGAAAGAAGCTGTGACGAAGGTCATGGACACGCTCACACAAGAGGACTTCCATGGGGCCTTTCAGAAGTTGTCGGAACGACACAACAAGTGCATATATATATATATATATATACTTCATGGAAGTGGCTGTAGTGAAATAGTTATCAGCGTGGGTAATGGACTCAGCGACATGAGTTCAAATCGTAGTCAAGGATGATTGCATTTCATATCGTCCTTACACCTTTGGGACAGGTATGAATTAAATTATTCTCGCTCCAGCTATAGGTGAATAGTTGGTCAGACTGCTTTTTAGCTTTGGTTATGCAACGAGTCTAGGAGAAGGAAAACTCTGAATTCAAACCTGTTAAATTCTGCTTAAAGAGAATTTGTGTCATATCCTTCCTGTTTGGAGGGGTTGAATATATACATATATATAAATATATTCACAAACTAGAAGTGACTCGGTTAGTGTAACAATTATCGTCGTAGGAAATGGATTGCATTTCTCTTAGCTCTAATGTCCTTGTAAGAGGCATAAATCTTTCGAATAGATAGCAGAGTTAATTGGGTTTTTTAGCCTGTTTTGCTAAGGCAACCAGTCTAGGAGAAGGAAAATTATGAGTTCAAATCAGTTTTACTCCACTTAAAAATTGACCTTGTTCTGTATCCTGCTCATGGCGAGTGGATTGTAAATACAGATATATTTTTCTTTTAGTTTATGTTTTTTCAATCTTTTTCTTTATTTTAGTTTATTTTTTTCTTTATTCTCAGTTTGAAATAAATATAGTCAATATAAAAATAATAATAAAAACTAATAAAGTACAAAATACGTAAACGCAAAGATAAAAGCACTTTCTTCAAGGAAGATAAGTTGATGGTTTGGTTTGGTTTAATGGCATATCAACTCTTTTTAGGTTATTTAATGCCAAAGCCATTCTCCTAGAAGAACAGTAGTGGTACTATTTAACCCATAGCTGGGAGGTTAAGGGGGTTCATACCTTTCCCAAGGGTATTTGCCCGAAAGTGAACGTAATAGCACGACTGGAGTACGAACTCGCGTACTACGATTCCGCAGTCCATCGCTTTAGCCATTACACCACGCTTTAGCCACTACACCACGAGGACACCCCCAAGTTAAGTTGAAGGAAAACATAAATTATATATCCAGTCAAACAAAAGTTGCAGCAAGGGAGCAACATAAAATGTTGTTACAGAAAACGAATAGAAAACAAGAGACGGAAATCGCTTAAGAACGAAAAATCCGAAAAACACAATACTTTCAAAATGTATTTTACAAATTTAAAAAAGGTTGGTTGGTTGGTTGTTTAGTTTTACGGCGTATCAACCCTTTTCAGGTCATTAAATGCCAAATAAAATTTCAAACAATTCAGTTTAGTATAAGTATCGTTTTTATTTACAAACAGTTAAATGTCAAAACACTTCTAATTCAAGCAATTCAGTTTAGCATAAGTACACAGTTTCAATATCAAAAATAGTTCTATTTCAAGCAATTCAATTGAGCATAAGTACGCATTTTAGTTCTATTTGACCCTACCAGGTGCTACCACTCCAGGCCAGAGTTAACCCGGGAGCAATGGCAATGAAGGGGTACTCCGGTTTCCCTAAAGCTCCAGCATTACTGGAACTTGACCATCAGATTATTTAGTGTCATATCCAGGACACTCGTTAGGGGGAGGTCTTACCCCTCTGCAGAGAAGCAGTCGGTGTATTCTACAGCCCCAACCGACTGGGCCAGATTGGTTTCTTCATTTCATGGGATGTCAACCTTCGTGGGTTATTAAATGCCATCTTTGCAGAAAACCAGCAGAAGTACTATTTAATCCATACCTTGGGGTAGATGTAAAGGGTTCATACCTTTATCAAGGTGATTAGTCCGAAAGTGAATGTGATGGAAACAATTAGGGTTAAAGGTTATTTTCAATTGATGCAAGCGATATGAATTTCTTCGTTTGGAGTTAGAATGGCCGGTCGGAATTATTAACAAATACACTTGGGAAGCAAAAACTGTAAATTAGAGTTTGTCGGTTCTTTTGTCACCGGGATCAAGTGACAACTAATTAGCTATTTTCTCAACATTTTTTCTCGACGGTATTTCAAGAGATCAACTTTGAAAGACACTTTTCCAGCTGTGTCTCGCATGCCTTGTTCGTCTTATTTGGATGGTTTTAGAGATAGGAGGTAGGTGCCCGTACTGCTGCTGTTTCGTGAGATGTTACTTCTAGGATTTGTTCAATATAGCTCGTAGCATTCTTGAGCAGTTCCTGTCTAGCTTTTTCACGATACACTTTGTCAGCATCTATGTAGTTCATCCATATAGTAGAATTGACACAACCGCTGCTTGGAAGAAATTTCATTTTATTTTGTCGGAATATTCAGACTTCCATATGATCGATAACCTATCGATAGCTTTCTATGCTTTCGCTGGGTGTATACTGATGTCACTTTCAGTTGATGAGATGCTGCTACCGAGGCAAATGAACTTGTTCACTTATTTCAGAGAACCATTTTTTAGAGTAGAGATGTCACCTTCTTGATTAAAACATATGTACCCCGTTTTGTCTGCATCCACATGGAGACCAATGCCTCTTGCTATCTGCTCCAGACTATGCAGCAGGGATTCGGCTTGGGTAGGTGTATTTACCAGAAGCGCTATGTCATCAGCGTAGTCAGCATCTGTAATGGTTTCTGCGAGGTATCGTCTGCTTCTTGCTTTTTTAATGTAAAGCTATTTTCTTTCATTAGATCTAGATAGATTATGAACAGATATAGTGCAAACGAACAGATATGGCGCTAACAGAACACCGGCAACAATGTCAAAGAAGTCTGTGCCTCCATCCTATTAGCCAAACTTTACTTTCGTATCTTTATAGAGGATCATTATCCTATTTACCAACCCCTCCGCTCGGGCAGGATATGACACAAGGTCAATTTTTAAGCGGAGTTTAACAGGTTTGAATTCAGAGTTTTCCTTCTCCTAGACTAGTTACCTGACCAAGGCTGAAGAACCTAGTCTGTCCTACTATTTACCCATGGCTGAAGGGAGAATAATTGGATTCATACCTTTCCCAAGGGTATTAGTGCTATGTGAAATGCAATCAGTCTCGTCCAGGATTTGAACTCGTGTCGCCGTGTTCATTTCCTACGACGATAACAATTACACTACGGGCACCTCCACATAGAGGATCATTATAGCTGATAGATTCTTTGGGGAGACCATACGCTTGTCATATTTGCCTTCATCTCCCCTCTGAGTATAGAGTCAAATGCCTTGAAGTAATCTACGAATAAGAGTGTCACCTCAAGGTTTTTTGTACAAACTCCTTCTATTATTCGAGGGATTGTCAGAATCTGTGTTGTGGGTCGGTTTCTCCGAAAACCATTTTGATACTTTCAAAGAATTTTCTTAATTTCTGGTTCGATGCGTTTGAGTAGAAGAGCATTATAAATATTCGTCCCTATGAAAGTAAGGGTTATACCTCGATAGTTCGTGGCGATTCTATAGTCATCTTTCTTGAGGAAGAGTCGGATTCTGCCTGTTGTCCATCTCTTTATTGTGTTCTGGTTATATACGGCATTGCAGAATCGGAGAAATAAGTCATCGAATTTTCTTGTCTTCCATACTTCTGGAGGTATTTCATCAAGACCGACAGCTTTCCTGTTTTTAATTTTCGTTAGCTCTACATTAAGTTCTTGAGTAAACTTACTTTGATATCTTGTTGGTTATTGATAATTTTCGAGATAGGTTTATCCGTGACTTGTGGGAATTTTCCCGGCAGATTCTTGAAATGTTCTTTGGCTAACAGCTTTTAATTTAACTCTCGGGGTGCTCTTCCTTTTATTCCCTACATTTACCGTCTGCCACGCTATTCGAGATTGTCTATCTACCGAGTTTCTAATTTTATTGATCTGACCGAGAATGTATTCAATTTGTTCTTTTTAGTATGCGTTAATTAGTTCTCTTTGTGCCTTCTTAATTTTCTGGGTGTTGGCATTAGTTGGGCTCCTTTTATTACATAGGGATGCTGTTTTCACGTTATCTCGTTTTTTGTTTTTTTTTCTAACTGCTAATGTCTTCCATGGAACTTTATGTTTTGCTCTTAGTTTAGTTAGTATGCATTTTACTGCTGCTTCCATGAGGGCGTTGACGAAGTTCTCGTATTCGTCATTCGGAGTAAGTGTTTTGGATATCTCCTGAAGAGTATCGAATTCTTTTCCTACTGTTATTGTATATTTATTGCTTATATCTTTATTGTCAAGCAAGGACCAATCACAGTGTAAGGTTTTGGTTATTTACGTCGTATTCCTGCGTAGGCTCAGACGTATCTTTGCTGTGACAATCCCGTGAACAGAAGACACACCTTCAAAAGAGGAATATACTTCACAATTTAGAGCGCGATTAATCCATTTCTTATTTATGAGGATGTAATCTATCTGTGCTTTAGCATTATTAGCGTAGGTTTGGCCGAATGAGTAGAGTGTTCGCCAATGGTTCGGGAGACTGAGATTCAATCCCAGGTCGAGTCATACCAAAGACTCAAAAAATGGTACTTGATGCCGCTTTGCTTAGCACTCAGCAATATAAGGTAAGGATCAAGGGTAAAGTGGAGCAATCCTGGGAATGGAGTAGCGCCCTTCCCTACACCTCGGTGTAGTAGCTATTGAAAAGGGAGCCTTCAGGTCACTCTCGACTACAGTCGCCAACTTTACTTAATTATATGTCCATTGTTTTTTTTTTCAGGAATTTGATTATAAAGGCACGTTAGTAATATATATATATATATACATAAAATTTAGTTTTAATTTAGTATATAAATTTAGTATTCAGGCATGTTAGCAATATATATATATATATATTAGAGAGAGAGAGACAGACAGAAACAGACATACATGGAATAGAGATTAATAAGGTAGTCTCATAGACCATTTACTACAGCGGTGAGCCCGATCCTCAGTGGGTGCTCATCATATGTGGCCTTTTGTCTGATTTTTTTTAGAAGATCATTTAATTTGTGTTATCTGCCCTTGCTAGCTCGATGAATATTCTCGAAGATTACTTGAAGGCAACATGAGTGTTTGTCATAGTGACAGGGGAAAAAAGACGCAAAGATAATTTTCTTTATCTTTCACCGAGAAGACATAGATTTCTGCCGTCTAGAGACGCCTCATTCGGAGACGTGACTCTTGATGCCATTAGCCTATTAGCAAATATCGAACACAAACCGAAATATCTTGTCCATACGATAAAATGCAGATAGCGTTCTTAAAGTGTAGAACTGTCTACAAATAACTGGTCCCGTCCAAAATAACTAATGGAACATTGCCAGTTAGGTAAATGGTCTATATCTCTTTACACACGTCTTATTTTTTTTTATATCTTTGTTCTTGTTTAGTTTTAAATATTGATGTGGTTCTTTGTTGGATTTCTTATTGAATTGAGCTCAATGTCTTTATGAATTGCTTTTGTACGTGGATTATAACAACAGTTATATATTTGCTTACGATGCCAGCAGTCGGTGTTCGAATTCTTGCAGAAATTCAGGATTTGAAATGTTTATTTTTTTAAGTAGGCAAGTCGTTCCTAGATGAAAAATTGACGTAACACAGTATTTACATTTCCCCCCACTTCCTTTCTGTTCGGCTTTTCTGTTTGTCGTACTAAATTGATAACTGTCATAAACAAAAAATATGTTTTAAAATATCTAAAAAAAAGAAATCTTAAAAAACTAAAAAAAAATGAAGAGGAAGAGGAAGGAAAAAAAACTGAAAGAAAAGAAAAAATAATTAAAAAAGGAATAATGAAATAATTACAAAAATAAAAGTCGTGGTTACGAGAAGAAAATAAGTAGACAGGTTCTTTTCATATGAAAAACTGGCGCAACACAATCTTTCCATCCCTGTTTACCTCCTATTCGGCTTTTCCATTCATTGTACTGAGCTAAATTAGCAACAATGACTATCATCATTTTCATCATCAAGGCTTGCTGACAATATTCCCTCTTGCTACATCGGTAATTGCTCTAGGTAAGTCCTCTAGACGGCATCCAGTATCTGCTTATATCTTTATTGTCAAGCAAGGACCAATCACAGAGTATGAAAGTAAATTTTTACTTGTCGGCCAACACTGGGGTGTCATGTGTTTCAATCTAGACAGTGCTATCTCCTTAAATGGCAATCCAGTGAAATTATTAGACAAGCATCGGTAGTAATATCTTATCTACTGAAAGCGATGTTAGCATTTGCATAGGTAAAACTTGGACTACTATTGACGGTTTAGCGACTATAAGGAAATCTGATCACAAATAACTTATATGTGATTATACCTCGGTAGCAATATCTCATCTACTGAAAGCGATTTCAACGGACGCATAAGAAATGCATGGACTGTTATTGACAGGTTATCGATCATATTGAAATCGAATTTTTCTGATGAAATAAAACGGGAATTCTTCTAAGCAATTGCCATGTCAGTACTATTGTATGATAACTATCATAAACAAACAAAAAATATTCTAAAATGTTCTTTAAAAATAAAATGAATATGAAAAAGAGAAAAAGATAGGAAAGAAGAAAAATGTGAGACAAAAATAAATAAAAATGAAAAATAAGAAAAAATAAAAATTCGCGACTACGAGAAGAGAATTAATTCAATAAAATATACTCTAAATAAAAAGAAAGAAAAAAGAAAAAAAATATGCATGCGCATGCGCAAAGAACCCAAAATATGGCCATGCTGTTTCTATGCCTGGAGCCCGGCTGATTTTTTTTACTGCGTCATAAAAAAAAAAAGAATACCACTGCGCAGCAGACACATCGAAACGTTAGTAAATCATACATTTCTGACGTTATTCGATACGAACTGTTGTAATTTCTCCGAAAAAGGTGGCTATTTTAGAACGCAAAGCAATCATCTGTTGTGCATGCTCACTGTTAGTGTACGACTCGTAAAAGGCCCGAGAAATCTTTATGAAAACAAATATAACATCAGTAAATCTTACAGAGATACAACCGGTTTTGTCTTGCTTTGTTAATTAAAGATGGTTGTCGCCTGCTTCTCTCTGTGCATGGATAGAAAGGAGAAAGTACCCATTTTATGGTCACTAAATCTTGTCATAATGTCTGTGAACGCTAATTATCTCACATCTGCAGGCGGTCATGTTTATAGATTTTTAAAA
The DNA here is from genome assembly GCA_963585895.1 of Sepioteuthis lessoniana. NCBI lineage: Eukaryota > Metazoa > Mollusca > Cephalopoda > Myopsida > Loliginidae > Sepioteuthis > Sepioteuthis lessoniana. Next base: position 68,380 of record CAUZXS010001736.1, on the reverse strand, counting down.
AAGACAAGACGCTAACAATCTACTTTTGAAGAAAATACTCGCATAATTCCCGTCAAAAATGATCGGATAACATATACGGATCAACTCTTGTGCCTAACATCAGAATGGATGTATTCATCTAACCCCTCTACTACAATACAAAGTCAGTTTTTAAACAGAGTGAAGTTTGTTTTCTTCTCCTTGACTGGTTGCCATACTAAGGTTGAAAAGCCCAGTCTTCCCTATTTATCCCTGGTTGTGCTGGAGGAGAAAAGATGGAATCATGGCTTTTCAACGGAAGTGAACCAGAAACAGCCATGACCAGGAATCGAACTCAAATCACCGATTCCATTTCCTATGATGTATGTAGTAAGAATTGATTTTGATGATTCTTCCACTCCTCTTTTCTTACATTGGTGACAACTACATTGCTGGAAGAAGAAGAAGAGCCGTTTGAGTGACACCGGTCTTCTAAAGAAAGTAGACGGTTTACCAGAAAACACCGGGGAAATGGGTGCCTTTAAAGGACAGTAGGAAGAAGCGGGTCATTAGTGCGAGACATGGAAGAGACGGCTCTACAAAAGAAGAGTTTAAGACCCAAACAAATTCTTGTTTTTACATTTTCTTTTTTCAGTAGAGAAATTATATTGTGAATTGAATTACCATGACCAGAAAATCCGCCGAACACTTACGCACGGCATACGGAAACACTGGACAGCTGTTTCGATCTTATTAGGTCTCATCAGCATTATATACCATGATCTCCACCACTGGAGATCGAACCAGTGTCCACAGATCGTAGTGCCGAAACTCTACAACTGAGCCATCAGCTCATATCGCAAACAAGTGACACCAAATTGGGAAGACGTGGCCTTGGAGGTAACCGTGTCCTCTGCAAAGAGTACGGATATAACTTTCAAGACACATTTAGGTTAATTGGCCGCGCAATTACTATGACTAGTTAATTTGGCGTTACTTGTGTGCGAAATGAGTAAGTGGCTCAGTTGTAGCGTTTCGGCACTACGATCTGTGGACGCTGGTTCGAACTCCAGTGTGTGGAGATCACGGGATACACTGTGGATGAGACCCAATAAGGTCGAAACAGCTGTCCAGTGTTTCCATATGTCGTGCATAAGTGTTCGCCGGATTTTCTGATCATGGTAATTCAATTCACAAAGTTCTTGCTTTTGTTGTGTATTACTGAACTTTGTTAGGGGTTTGTTCTGCTTTTTTTCTTTCTTCTTTTATTATTACGTTTTCTTGAGGTCAGTTTACCTATTACATGGTTATTGTTATTGCTTTATTTCAGAATTTCAGCTGTCGGCAGCCTTTTTGACTGTCGGATAGGGTTCATCTACTTGTTGAATAAAGACAGGGAGGTATCTTTCCTATCTGTTCTTAGACTTTATTTATCTGGATTTCTGGTTATTGTTATTTTTGTTGCTTAGCATTGCTTGTTGTTTTTCTTAATTTTACCTGCTCGGTTTTTAGTCACCGCTACTATAGTCAGTGCCTGGTTTGCAAAGTCAGTGAGCAGTGTGGCCTTGAAAGGTGGTTTAGCGGCCGGAAGCAGTTCGTAACAATTTCAAAGAAACAACTTCTTATTGGAAGTTAACAGTTCCATACGAGTTGGCAAGAATGTAACGTCATTTAACAAACCGAAGTTTGGTTTTGTTTTGTTTTGATTCATGGCATATTAACCATTCTAGGTCATTTAATGCCAGATCCATGTTGCACATAAAAACAGTTCTACTTCAAACAATTCAATTTAGCATAAGTATAGTTTTTTTGCTTACACAGTTAAATATAAAAACTGTTCTATTTCAAACAATTCAGTTTAGCATAAGTACACAGTTTAGTTCTATTGGACCCAATGATATGACCCTATCAGGTGCAACCACTCCGGGCTACAGTGAACCAGAGAGCGATGACAATGAGCGGGTACTCTGCATTCCCCAAAGCTCCAGCATTACTGGAGCCTCACAATCAGATTGTTAATGTCATATCTAGGACACTCGTTAGGGGAAGGTCTTCCCGTCTGCAGAGAAGCAATCAGTGTATTCTACAGCCCCAGCCTGGGCACCTCTGGTGGTGTAATGGTTAGCAAACTAGACTAGTAAACCTACACGAGTGAGTTCGAGTCTCTTTGGGTGCCCCATTCATTTGGCCTTGTGCTACATCGAAGCAAAGAGCTTCGTAAATTACTATAGCCCCAGCCAACTTGGCAAACCTAACCAAAGGAAAAAAAAAACCTAATATATATATGCGTTCAACTGCACATACGCGTGTGTATTCGAACATATGTATTTGTGCTGTCTTTAATAAACATACAGGTTTATGTCCCCTTTTTTTTTTCGGCGTTATTAATGTTTTTTTTATTTTTTTGTACTCGTGTCTTTCTTTTGTGATTTCCATCTTTTCTTCACCCAAACGTCTTGTTACTTTACAAATGTCAAACATTTGCAAACAAATGTTTTGCCGTCGCCTTTATGAACCTAACTGAGAAATATAATGGATTGCGTCTGTCCCATAATGGTTGTTACGTTAAGCATATCAGATTTATAGGTACTTCATGGTTTCCCAGGGACCAACTAGCGTTCGCGTCAGGTGAATGTTATTAAGCTGATATCCCGGTCCCAGGTGGCTTTACTCTCAGGTAATACTTCCATTGAAGGGCTGAGTTTATCGCTTGGCGCCTGAGGCGCCTCGAAAGAGGAATACCTACGGGGTCAAGCATTTTTTGTAACAACCACACATGTCTCAATTTATGCGTGGTTTCCCTCATGAAAATGACTTTGTGTCAAATCTAGCGTGGTGGAAGGTCGGATAAATCCTAATTCTAAAAACCATTGTGGACAGAAGCAGTCAAAAATCTATACAAAGTGAGGGTAACCTTAGGCTTTCTAAAGCATAATCAGTGGCCTTTCTTAGACTCGTGGTAAGACCTAGTCCTTTCTCGAAAAAAAATCTCAAAAATTATGAAAAGGTTTGGTAAGTTTTTTTTCGTTTCATTTAAGTAGTAAATATTAATTAATGTTGGTCGGTTTGTTTGTTTAATGGCATATCAACTTTCATGGGTTATTTAATGCCAAGGTTATCCTTGTTGAAAAAACAGTGGTGATACTATTTGAAGCATAGCTGGAAGAATAAGGGAGTTCTATACCTTTCCCAAAGATATTACTTCGAAAGTGATTGTAAAAGCGTGGGTGGAGTTCGAACTCGTTTACTTCGAGACTGCAATTCAGCACTTTAAGATTAAATTTGGACTGAGTTTTTAACTTAAAATTTGAACTAAGATTTTATAAATAGAAAACATTTAGACAAATTTCCCTGTTGATCTTGAGTGCTCAATAATAGGCCAAGATAAAGATCATATCTTGCTTTTGGTACCATATAACCCAACACAACATTACTTGGAAAGAAAATGGGCATCTTAGAACTTGCTATCCAAATACTGTCTCCCTAAAATTAGAAAGTAACCTAAAAAAATCATAAAAGGTTTGTATAGAAACGTTTTTAGGTTTGGTTGGGTTGAGTTTTATGGCACATCAACCGTTGTTGGTCACTTAATGCCAAATCCTGTTTTTACATATATATATATATATATATATGATTTATAAACATTTTGCAGATACATTTTTTAAACGAGCCTGGGCTTATTTGTTTGCACACAGTTAAATGGTTTCAAGGATTGCTATCTAATACCAATAATTCTATTTACTATTAATCATTTGTTTCCATACAGATAAACAGTTTCAAGTATTGCTATGTAAGAGTAATAACTTAACGTCAGTCATTTTCGCACATTTAGATAGATATACATGATAAGTTATAGCGATGGGGATAACATTATTATTATTATTGTTGTTATTATTGGGTTTTTGGTTTAAGGTTTAAGTTGGTTTTGCGTTGGTTATGTTGGTATTTCGTTGGTAGCGTTGGTATTTCATTGGATGCGTTGGTATTTCGTTGGTAGTTATCCCCTCGCTAAATGTTGATGGAAAATAAAGGTGGTGGAGAAGAACAAAGATGTCGTTAGGTTTTAAATGAAGGTTTTAATAGCAGCATGAAGTAAGGGGTTTACGCTGGTATGCTGCGAGGCTCGTATAAAGGAAAGAAGGTAGGAAGTTGTTAGAGTGTATCATCTAATTTGTTTTTAACTAGGATCCCTTGGTTTAGAAGAATAGACCCAAGGGGTCTATAAACTAGATGGCTCTCCTCATAATAGATGCTACTACTGCTATTCAGGAGCAGACGAATAGACGTTCGTTCCCATTGAGGATTTCTGAACGAGAGAGAGAGAGAGAGAGAGAGAGAGAGAGAGATTCGCGGGCTTTCTTCAATTTGTAGTGCTGCTAGGAAATATGGTTCGGGCTGAATAGGACAAGTCATCCTGATAGGGTGAAAATGTTCGGCGACTCTAACGGTCAAATTAAATTACGCGCCAAACAAAAATTCAAGTTTATATCTGCTACAATGTAAGCGATTAGTTTGTAGGTAATTTCATTCTTAAATGAGTTAGAACTAATCTATTTGCATTCTAGTATTGCTATTGTTTCTACACAATTAGATAGTTTCAATTATTGTTATTTAACACTTATAATAGGAGGCCTATTATACGGCCACGTGCCTCCTATCACGAAAAGTTAGACGAGCCAGACACGCAGGACACTGCTGGAGAAGCGGGAACGAACTCATAAGTGATGTACTATTATGGACCCCCACATATGGCCGAGCAAAAGCAGGACGACCAGCACGAACATACATTCAGCAACTATGTGAGGATACGGGATGTAGTCCAGAAGACCTGCCAGAGGCGATGAACGATAGGGAAATGTGGTGAGAGAGGGTCAGGGATATCCGTACTACCAGCACGACATGATGATGATGATGAACACTTATAATTCTATTCAATATTAATCATTTGTTTGCACTCAGTTTTGCTATTTAACACTGATTATTCTGTTCAATATTACTCATTTGCTTGCACACAGTTAGATGATTCCAAATATTACTTCGTATCACTAACAATTCAATTAGACATTTGTGATTTGTTTACACACAGTTATATGATCGAACTTCTATTTCTAACAATTCAATTTAGCTTAAGTCATTCGTTTGCACTCAGTTTAAATGTCAAACAGTTCTATTTAACCTATAGGTAGGATCCTATCAGATGCTACCAATCCGGGTCAGAGTGGACCCGGGAGTGATGGCAATAAAGGGGTACTCCACATTTCCCAAAGCTCCAGTATTACTGGAACCTCACCATCAGCTTGTATGCGAAGATTTCCAACACCTGATGTAAATAATTGAGAAAAGCATATTTGTCTTTCTACTATAGATAATCAAACGGCTTTTAACAGAGGAAACAAATCTGGTATCCATATTTATTAGATACAGATGGTTCTAATGTAATTTTTTAAAGTAATCCCAATGATATATTGGCTTTTTCTTGGATTGACTTTTACTTGGACATAGTCGGAATTAGATCTTCTATTTTAGTTTTTGTTAGTCTCTTTTCTTTATTCTTGTTTTTTTTTTTTCTTTCTTTATCAACTTTCCTTTATTAACCTTTCTTTCTTTCTTTCTTTCTTTCTTTCTTTCTTTTACATAGTCTTTTTAGTCTTCTGGTTTGTCTTACTCTTGCTTGGACATAGTCGAACATTTGCCCAGTCGGCTGGGGCTGTAGAATACACCGACTGCACATCCGCAAAGGGGTAAGACCCCGCTCCCAAAGTGTGTACTAGATATGACTGATGGTGAGGTTCCACTGATGCTTTTTGTAATATACTGATTCATTCTTCTAAAATCCATTTCCGCTATTCTTCATTTTTTCTGGTTTATAAATCTATTCGAAGTAGTCTCTCTCTCTCTCTCTCTCTCTCTCTCTCTCTCTCTCTCTCTCTCCCACACACACACACAAGTATTCATATCTAATACTTGTGATTTACATACAATTATACCTCGTTAGCAATATCTCATCTACTAGAAGTGACGTCAAGATATGCATAGGAACGGCATGGACTGCTATTGACAGGTTATCGATCATAAAAAAAGCAGTTCTGTCTGATGAAATAAAACAGGAATTCTTCCAAGTTGTAGCTGTGTTATTACTACTGTATGGTTGCATGAACTCTAGCGAAACGCTTTGAGAAAAAAAAGCCTAGATGAGAACTACACAAGGATGCTGCGTGCTGTTTCGACCAAATCCTGAAAGCAACACCCCACAAAACATCAGCTGTACGGTCACTTACCTCCCATCTCCCAAAACATCTCAGAAAAACTTACAAGATATGTTGGGTACTGCTGTAGAAGTGTAAGATAATTGATTTTTGACTGACCACGTAAGTCATAAAACAGGATGTCTTATTGTAAACAAAAGACACCAGAAATGCCACGTGAATTGCGTGGGTGGTTCGTCGGAAGGAAGAGTGACCATGAGGTGCGTGGGCGCCCGGAAAATTATAAACTGAAGATTTTTGACCCCGACAGAGATAAGAAGGGTTAGCAGAAGAATTGCTAGACGTCACGCTGCTCTGGGCACTGGCTACGTTCCGGACGGCCTAGGATTAAAGGTTGAGAAAGGTCTGAGATATACAGGCTCATTAAAGTCGAAATCGACAATGCAAAGAACTGTGAAGAAAAGCCGAAAATAGGGATGATCCTTGAAGAAAAAGGAAAGGGTGCCTTGTGAAGGCTCTGAGTGAAAAAAAAAAAAAAAACATATAAAAGCTGAGATGAGTAGATGTTTTGAGTTGGCCCTGTACTAGTCTCCCGAAAGGAGAACGAAAAAGAAAGGTTCTCGGAATATTTTGTATCTCCCTCTGCGATATTCATCTTAGCTGTTCCCTACTCTCTCCTCACGCAACTATTTCGTATATGTCGTATTAAAGAAAAACAAGAAAAGAGGCAGATTATATTTTTAAATATATAAGAGTTGTTTCTTTATTGCCGATATGCAACGGAAGCAGGGACGAATTCAAAGGCGATGTTCTCCGGTTGACTCCTCCACATGAATACACTTGTGTCTGTCGGCCAGGAAAAACTTACGTTCATCACCTCTCTGCAAACATTGTATGCCGTCTAGAGGACTTTTAAAGAGTGATGGCCGATAGAGACGGACGGCAAGAAAAAGTCGAGGGAATCAGTGGTATCAGTACGACTTGAAGATGATGACACGGTTTCAATTAAATATTTCAATTAGCCCAGTTGGCTACACTGACTGTTTCTCTGCAGAGGGGTAAGACCTCCCCACCACCACCAACGGGTGTCTTGGATATGTGAAACTAAATAACTTGATGGTGAGGTTCCAGTAATGCAGGATCTTTGGGTAATGCGGAGTACCCCTTTATTGCCATTGCTCCCAGGTCCACTCTGGCCCGGAGTGGTAGCACTTGATAGGGCCCTATCTATGGGTTAAATAGAACTAATCAGTGTACTTATGTTAAACTGAATTGCTTGAAATAGAACTGTTTTTGACATTGAAACTGTACTTATGCTGAACTGAATTCTTTAAATTAGAATTGTTTGACTAAACTAAATAGCTTGAAATAGAAATGTTTTTGACCATTAAAATATATACCCATGCTAAACTGAATTGTTTGAAATAGAAATTATTATTTGTACAAAAATGGATTTGGCATTAAATAACTTATAAAGGTTGATATGCTATAAAACCCAATCAATCTAAATATTTCTATTTAATTGAAACCGTATCGTCATCATAATAGTATCATCAAAGGAATAAATACCGGGGCAGTCTACCTTGTAAGAGACTCGGGATCATTCTTAAAATGGACTTGGGAAGAATTCAATCAAATGAACCAGAGGACATGAAAGTTAATGATGCACAAGGCTTTTCATCCGCCGGATTACGCAAAAAAGACTATATGAGTCAAGAAAAGAAGAAGTAAGAGGACTCGCCATCATTGAAGATTACGTCGATGCATCAATACGAAGATCCGAAGAATGACTAATTACCGCGGCCAATAACAGCACTGACAGCATTAGGACAAACAGAACAAAAATAACTTTGAAAAACAACTGTATGGATATTTCAAACGACAAACTCGCGAAATCTCACTCGAGAAGACCTCAACAATGGTATAGTTTATTTCCAAGACAAGCAGAGGAAAATATGAAATAAACCAATGTTCAAGAAGAAATTATGGAACTTGTAAATTGCATCCGTAAAACAAATACAAGAAAAAGCCAAAATATACAAATCGGTCTTCAGTTAAAAGACAGCTCTTGCAGATCTCAACAATGCTATACATTATTTCCAATATATGCAAGGAAAACATTATAGAATAACCAAATGTTGAGAAAGAAATTATCTAGTAACTTGTATTCCTAAAACAAACACCTATAGAAGCCTAGATATATGAATGAGTTTTCAGTTAAAAGACAGCTCTTGCAGATCTCAACAATGCTATACATTATTTCCAATATATGCAAGGAAAACATTATAGAATAACCAAATGTTGAGAAAGAAATTATTTAGTAACTTGTATTCCTAAAACAAACACCTATAGAAGCCTAGATATATGAATGAGTTTTCAGTTAAAAGACAGCTCTTGCAGATCTCAACAAGCAGTTGGGGATATTTAATTAAAATGAAACATGGTTTCAGCATAAGAACTGTCAATTGAATCGATGGAAAAGACCGTAAAACTCACACAAGAAGGCAATCCAGTTTGTTTAAGGAATATCTTATGAAGTCAGAATCTTCAGCTATAAAAGAAAACATGTTTTGCGTCTTATCTCTAATTTATTTATTTACTGTGAAAAGCAACAAAGAGTACCAATTCCGTCAAATTGGCCAGGTGTACGAAACAAATTTTGGCATTGAATAATCTGTCACGTAGTCTGCCACTAAGAGGAGAGAGGTAAGATCAATTTCCCCTATCCCTCCGTGTTTGAATTAACGGGCCCCAAAGATTGACCGTTAAAAGAGGAATAGGAATATAGGTCAACTCCTCGACCTGCCTGTTGAACGAAGTAACGAATCCAGGTCAGAATGAAAGCCAAGAGCTGCTTACACTCTGTGACCGTGTGGATAGAGAAGGGGATACAGAGGTCAGTATAGTAGCCCGAATGAATAGCATGACAGGGGGAGGTGGAGGAAGAAGAAAGAAGCCAAATGAGTGGCCAGAACCCTAAAGCCGGAAGTAGCGCCCTTTTCGTCAGAGGAAATAGGAAAAAAGAATTTCAGTTTTTAGGACGGAGATCGCGGTGAAAGGACGTGCTGATCTGATGCCAAAAACTCCGGACGAAGAAGCGAAATAGAATTCTCGCACAAGACGTTAACAGGTACCTTCCCGCCAAATTCCACAGAACACCGCTCGCCCGTAAAAGAAAATGCTCAGAAGAAACCCGTCGAAAAAGATAAGTAAACCTTAAAACTGTTTTCTCCCTCCACCCTTCCTAAGTACTGCAATTATATGCCCTCTCTCTCAATTTAAAGAAAGAAGCATATAAAGAATTGTATGCATTAAGAAAAGAAGAGAAATAGAATGAAAAGATTCATTTCATAAACTGTGAACGTACGAGTGGACTTTGCTACCTTTTCAAGGTTCAAGGGAAAAGATAGAAAAGTATAAAGAAAAGAAAAAAGAAGAAAGAGACATTTATGTCGGAGACTGTTTGCCGGGGAAACATAGCCGACCCCTATAAATATTTGTTTGAACCTTGACTATTAAAATGTTGGTTATATTTTAAATGTCCCCTCGTTGAAATTTATTTGTTGTGTTATTTACCCAGCGAGTTGCCTTCTTTTGCATGTATAACCTTTTCAGCTTCATTTCGCCTCAATTTATTCTCGCTAAATGTCTTATTCGCCTTTAAAAACATTACACGGAAAATTGGAATTGTCGACTACGGTAAATAATAATAGTTGATCTCAACCTAGAGGCCCATATCTTCCGTTATCCTAGGTGGGGTAAGAAAAGGAAGTGGTCTGGTGGGTGTGTGTGACGTGAAATTTGGAAACCCCCTTGCCAGCGGCGGTCAGTCTAGCCCCAAGTTAACCCCCACATTATCTGCCAGTTCTCATATGCTCAAAAAGGGAATCTTAACTAGGACTTTTTATGCGAGGGGTCAAGTGCCAGATTGCCCCGACGTCACACGTGCGAAAAATAAACTCCCGTCCGGGGATAAATATTTATGCACCGTCATAAATCTATGAAGAGTTGATATGCAGTTAAATGAATAAACAAAATCAAGCCAGTTCTGTTTGTTCGGTTTGTTGAAGCTCAAAATATACTGACTCTCTTCCCTGAAGAGGGGCTAAGACCACACCCTAAAAAAAAAGGGTATCCTAGGTATGACAATATACTGCATCTGTTGGCGAGAGTTCCACTTCTCTAGATCTACTAAGTGTGGAGTACCTTTTCATTGACATTACTCTCATGCTCTCAGGCTCACACTGACGGAGAGGTAGAACCTGTTTGGGTCCCATCTGTGGATCGAATAGACCTGTTTAAAAATTACACGTATTCAATATGACCGTCTGCAAAAAAATATATTGAGAAACAGTTGGACAAGAAATGTAAATATGAACGTACAATGAACGTGATTCTCTAACCTCTAGGCATAAAATAACCCGAGACGGGTTGAGATGCCATTGAAATCACTCAATCAATCTAAACTAAATTCAAGTTTGAAGTAACAATAGTAATAAAAATAATTGTAAATATGAAGAGTGCATCGACTTAGATTGTTGTGATATAAATCAACAATAAAATTGATCAGCCCAGACTGTTGGGGCTGTAGAATACATTGACTGCATCGCTGTAGAGGGGTAAGATCTCCCCTACGAGTGTCTTGGATATGACATCAAATAATCTGATGGTGAGGTTCCAGTCTTGGAGCTTTAGGGAATGTGGAGTACCTCATCATTACCATTGCTCCCAGGTCCACTCTGGCTCGGAGTGTTTGCACCTGATAGGGTTAGTTTATGGACTATAAAAACTGAGTGAAAATAAATGACTTATGCTAAATTGAGTTGTTTGAAATAGAACTGTTTGATTATTTAACCAATGATTGATGTTTAATTGAATTAGTTACTGATACATAATACTTGGAACCATTTAACTGTGTTCAGATGAATGAATATGTTGAACAGAATAATTAGTTTTAAATAGCAAATACTTATAACCACTTCACTTTGTTTGGTTTGGTTTCTTTGTTTAATGGCATATATTTATATAGTTATTTAATGTCAAAGCCATTCTCCTAGAAGAATAGTAGTGCTACTATTTAACCCATAGCTGGGAGGATAAGGGGGTTCATACCTTTCCCAAGGGTATTTGCCCGAAAGTGAATGTTATAGCGCGACTGGAGTACGAACTCGCGTAGTACGATTCTGCAGTCCATCGTTTTAACCATTACCCACTTCACTTTGTGCAAACTAATGACTAAATAGAATTATTCGGATAAGAAAGGAAAGCAACCATTTAACTGCGAGCAAAAATAAAAGGGCTCAGAAATTTTAATGGTTTGGTTTGGTGGGTTTTATAGCATATCAACCTTTGTAGGTTATTTAACGCCAAATCCATTTTTATGTAAATAATCTGTTCTATTTAAAACAATTCAGTTTAGCATAAGTATACAGTTTAATTGTCAAAAACATTTATTTCAAACTATTCAAGAAGTTATATGTAACAATTCAGTTGAGTGTAAATACAATTTTAATGTCGAAAAACAGTTCTATTTCAAATAATTCAGTTAAGCATAAGCATGCAGTTTAAATATAAGTACGGTTTAATTGTCAAAAACATTTCTATTTCAAGCTATTCAGTTGACTCAAACAATTCAGTTTAGAATGCTGTTAGTTCTATTTAACCCATAGATAGGGCCCTATCAGGTGCTACCACTCCAGGCCAGAGTGGACTTGGGAGCGATGGTAATGAAGGGGTACTTCGCATTCCCCAAAGCTCCAGCACTGCTGGAACCTCACCATCAGATTGTTTAGTGTCATATCCAGGACACTCGTTGGGGGGGGGGGTCTTACCTCACTGCAGAGGTGCAGTCAGTGTATTCTACAGCCCCAGCCGACTGGGCAAAGAAATTTTCTAAAATGTTATCTACAAAATGTGTTTACAAATATATTTAATATATATGTATAAAAAGGATTTGGCATTAAATAACCTACAATGGTTGATGTGCCATAAAACCTAACCAAACAAAACCAATAAAATTGATGACTGAAATTAATTTTAGCATTGATTGTAAAGTTTGTATTGTGTAGTCAACGTTTATCTTCGCATTAATAAACATCTGTGCCAAGAAATAACAGGCTTGTTTATTCTTGTTCAAGAGCGAAGGCTTGAACATAATCTCATTGCTATAATAACAATACGAAAAAATGACCTCTGGATCAGCATTGGTTTTAGCGGCTAGAACAGCGGAAGATCGCCTCTGCTATTTGAGGTTCTTTTTAAAAACAACAAATCGTCTAAGGAAAGCAAACAAAAGGAAAACAAACAAAGCAAAACAAAAAGAAAACACTTCCAATTCTCATAAAATCCACACTACTCACAAAATATGAAAGGCACTTGACTTGGTGTAATGCTCAACGAGCTAGTTTAGCAAGAGATTGGAGCTGAGTTCGATTCTCACTGGGTTCCTCATAGTTTTAGCATTGTGTTTAACCAAGTTAAGCTTAGTAAATGATTTGGTCGCCAGGCGGGCGAAATGGTTAATGAACTAGTTATGCAGAAGATTGCCGGTGAATTCGATTCTTACTAGATTGCCCATACACCTCGTCTTGTGCCAAAATAACCTCCATACTATGAAGTTTGACTCTCACTGGATGCTCAGTATTTCTGGCCTTGTGCCAAACTAAAGTAAGCTAAGTAAATGACAGTTTGGTCGCGGTGCGAGGTGTAATGGTTAATGAGCTAAGCCAAAAGAATATTGCTATTGAGCTAGATTCAGAATGGATGCCATATTCTTATGGCCTTGTGGCAAACTAAGCTCACCTTATTAATTGACAACTATTGAGTTCAATTGTTACTGGGTATCCATACTTCTAGCTTTGTTGCTAAAACAAACAAATCAGTTCTCAATATCTGTACAAAAAAACTCTTAAAAAACAACTATATAAATAATATAGATATGAACGTATAATGAATGCGATTCCCTAATCTAAAGGCACAAAATAACCCTGGACAGGTTGAGATACCGTTAAAAATCAATCAATCACTCAATCTCCATCTCTATCTTTTGCCTTTAGCTCCATCGATTAGAGCTTCGTATTGCCATAACAACCAGGTTTCTTTACCGATATAGTCACATTCTATTTGAAATTCATTGAGAACTTCTTGGATATGTTATGTAGACAAGCTGACAAGCATAGTGAATACATAATCCTATCCAACCTTTTTGGCAGAGGTAGTAAACAATCGAATTCTCTATCACTTTTCAATCAATATTTTACACCAAAGAGGAATCTATTTTGCGCTTTAAGCTTCCTGAACCTTTGGATCGAACTTATATATATATATATATATATATATATTCTTCAGTTATATGTTTAGAGTGAGTTACGTAGACGACATAAATATTTGAATATCCAACATAAAAGAAAATGCCGGCCCATAAATGACTGATGAGAAAGGTTTCGAAAATAAATGAAAGATTAGGGGGAAAAACTTTTTGCCAGGAGGTAATTTTATTCTTATTGTTCCTTGGCAAGTTTAACTCTGAGGCAGATAAGGTATTCATGGGAGGTTGGTTTTCCTTAGTGCTCACCTAATCATTTTGTTCTCCGTTTAACCTAATTACATGCCAGTGACAAGATACTCTGTCAGCATATCTATCAATGAAACAGGGATTTAAATAGACTGAACCAGCTAGCTAAGGATAGTGTTGTGTTCTGGTTAGTGAACACAAGTAGTAGTAATAATAAGACAAACCATGATATGTGAGGTAAATAGTTATATTTACAGGAAAGAGTATTTACAAGAGAGGGACTGTTAGTAATAAGAACATAGGATTAGTGATAGAGTAAGGATATACTTCAACAATAGGAACGGCTGTTCTGGTCTGACTCGTAGGCTTATCCTTCCCTGACTGATCTCCGCTACTGCCATATATGGCAGATGGAACAGCTCATTATGGGGGTTGAGCTCTCTGGAGAAGGAATTGTCGGCCGTCGCTAGCGTAATGCAAAGCTCTTCGAAAGAATTGAGCACTCTGGTAGCCGATAGGGTATAAAAAATGTAAACAAAGGCTGCTGCTGCTGTTGCTAAAATAAAATACCTTAAAATTCCCTTTGCCAACGTGGTCCGCTTGGTGGCCGACAGGTCTGAATCACAGTCTAACGTAAAGTTGGACGGGTTTCGATCCCGGCTTCGAGCGTCCTGCGTGTCTAGCCACACTGAAGAGTTCTGATAGAACGAAACAGTCTGTCTGTGGATGACTATATATATATGCTCCCCTACCCCTATAGGGTTGAGCTCTCTAGCGGAGGAAGTAGATGGTTGCCACTAGCGTAATGCAAGGCTCTTCATATGAATCAAGGTCTCGGTAGCCGTTAAACTGATATATGTAAACAAATGATACATAAGCGTTTAAATTTCCTTAACTTGTGCTGGTTTCCTCGTGGCTGAGTAGTAGAATCTTGGATTGGCGTTTGAATCAACGGGATTTCGATCCCAGCTTCGGGAATCTAGCCTGTCTAGCCACACTGAAGAGTTCTGATATAACGAAACAGGTCTGACTATATATATATGTGTGTGTACAGAAGAGTCATTCACAATTTCTAAGCCTCACCTAGAAACAAGAGCCATAGTTAAATATTTTTGTTGTGGAATCACACAACCACTTGTTATAGAATTAAAAAAAAATAATTAAGATTTGTCAAATTTTCCGTGTAGGCGAGGCCTATACAAATGTGAGAGGGGTGCGACAAATCTCAAATCTGGTTGAGGCTTAGATGTTTTTGAAGGACTCTCTTGTAAATATATATATATATATATATATATAAAATTAGAATGTAACACTCACGTTTTGATAAGATTTAAACGACAGTAAATTCAATAAAAGGTGAAAATGCTCAATGCAACGAAAATGTAGAGCAAATTTAACAATATTCGGAAATAAAAAATAAGATTAATATTAAATACACACGACTTTTTTTTTTCTAGTGACAATTCATCAGATAAGACTCTTCAATCCCCGTCAATAGACAATATCGCACAAATGTATATATGCATGTACCCATGTTATATTGTTATCTACAGCATCATAACGACACGATAATAAAGACGCACACAGGAAGACTTCTTTAACAAAATATTTACCTCTCACTTTATTGCAAGGGTTGGAAAAGGGTTACTCAAAGTTTGCGTGTGAGAGGGAGCTGGTGACCGAACATAAACTGTAATATTTTGGCCCTCACTCTTATGGCCGTCAACGTAGTGTCTTTCTCGTTCTCCTGATGCTCAACCGGAGGCCCTGAGGTCCACTCTGCTGGGTGCTGGCTTTCTTTACTGCATCTTATCAGCATCTTCTCTGGACCCCAAACTCCATCGGGGTTCCCGAGGGCCCCCTCGGCCAGGTGTGGCTTTCCCTACCACATCTCGTCTATAATTCCCTCTCCAACTGTCTGCGACTGCCACTTGACTTCTGTCTTGACTGAGTTATATAATAGTTCAACGCCCACTCGATCGCCCACTCGATCTTTGGAATGGCATGATTGATCGTCATCCAGTGGAAATAACTGTCATGCAGTTCACAGGTCACTCTCTTTCGGTGCATCAGTCTATGAGTGTATCATGGGCTTTAGAATGTGTCACTTCTTTCCGGTGCATCACCTTGGAATGGCATTTTTGGCCGGGTCAAAGGCCAAAATACAACACCCAACCTCTTCACGACGAGCAGAATGTGAAAGAAGGCCAATTTTTAAGCGGAGTACAGCTGATTTTAATTCAATTTTTTTTTTACTAAGAACCAAGTCTGTCCTACTATATACCCATTAGGAGAAGAGATAGATTCATGACTTTCCAAAAGGCATAAGCGTGAAGTGAAAAACAAACATTGTCCAGGACTCGAACTCGGGTTGCCAAATTTGTTTCCCACGACAATAACCGTTACACTAACCGTCTATGTACATTATATCTTACATATAAACAGACGTGCAGAAATATAGATACTATTGCATACTTCTTTGTATACACTATTTTATTCTATTTTATTTTATTTTATTTTATTTTGTCTATTTATTTATTGGACAGTCCGTCTTATTCATTTTTTAATATTGGCGTAACATATTCTTCCCGCCTTAGTTACAAAGATTCAGCTTTTTATTAGGCTGTACTAAGCCTAGTTTAGTAAATGTCTAATTCTGAGATCATGCTACATTGAATAAATAAACATTTTATTTCCTTAAATATTTTTGACGTTTTTGCTTCTACATGATCTGGATTCTTCTTCCTCACTAACTCGGTGTGACATTATCCAAATAAATAAATAAATAAAAGGGGTGATGGGGCGTCAGAACTCATGAGCGTAGCTCATATCTGAGTATTTACGTACATATTGGTTTGTATGATTATCTGCGCATGCGCGTCTGCGTACGCACACATACGTAGACACAGCAGAATGAAAGCGCTTCTATTTTGGGGGGCTTGCATCGATATTTAATCTGCCATAGCTTTGAATAGGTGTCGGCCGAGGCTGATCAACAGAATAAGAAGATGAGAAACGGTGACCTTGGAAAACAATCATTACTTTTATTGCCTGTCCTTCTCTGTCGGAGAAAACGGAGAGGGATGAGACCTGCTACATGGGCAACTACCAGTCTTTAATGCAACTTTTTGCTGGCTTGTACCACGATCCAGGCACAGATCCATGTTATCGCAAGAGTAATTACCATGGATAGATCCATATTTACCAACCCCTCCGCTCGGGCAGGATATGACACAAGGTCAATTTTTAAGCGGAGTTTAGCAGGTTTGAATTCAGAGTTTTCCTTCTCCTAGACTAGTTGCCTCACCAAGGCTAAAGAACCCAGTCTGTCCAACTATAGCTAGAGGGAGAATAATTGGATTCATACCTTTCCCTGTGCTATGTGAAATGCAATTAGCCTGGTCCAGGATTTGAACTCGTGTCGCCGTGTCCATTTCCTACGACGATAACCATTACACCAGGGGTACCATGGATATATCTATTTGGATATTGGCCCAGCGGTTAGAGTGTTCGCCAATGGCCCGGGAGACCTGGGTTCAATCCCAGGTCGAGTCATACCAAAGACTTTAAAAATGGTACTTGATACCACCTTGCTTAACACTCAGCATTATAAGGTACGGTTCAAGGGTAAAGTGGAGCAATCCTGGGAATGGAGTAGCGCCCTCCCCTACACCTTGGTGTAGTAGCTATCGAAAAGGGAGCCTTCGGGTCACCCTCGACTATGGTCGCTAACTTTACTTTAACTTACTACGCTATGAACTGTGATAAAAAAAAAGCATCTAGATTATTTTTTTGTTTTTCTTTTAATTTAAAATGATTTTTTTCTTTCAATTTTGAAATTTAAAAACCTGTGCACAGCTGAGCAACATATATTAACGTGATGATGTCTTGATGTCTAGATCCAATCTAGACACGGCAGTGCTAATTCCTGATACCGTTCGATCAACAGTCTCGATACTTATTCTTCGACAGTTTTTGGCAAGGTTTGGTTTGATTTCTTTGTTTAATGGCATATCAACCTACATAGATTAATTAATGCCAAAGCTATTCTTCTAGAAGAAATGTAGTGGTACTATCTAACCCACAGCAGGAAGGATAAGGGGGTTCATACCTTTACCCAAGGGTATTTGTCCGAAAGTAAGCGCGACTGGATTTCGAACTCGCTTACAACGATCCCGCAGTCCATCGCTTTAACCATTACACTAAGAAGAGCCCCAGTTTTTTTGGCAAGTGCAACAGTTACCATATTTCCTAGATCAATCTCAGTGCCACTTTCTTCTTTGCTAAACGGAAAATACATCTCAAATGTAAGTTTTGGGATTGCGGATAACATTAAGAGAAATACATCACAGCTTCACACTGAATCAAAACAGAAGGAGGCGTTCGTAGCGTATCGTCGTGAGAAATGGAGGTGCACGTGGAGTAATGGTTATTGTCGTAGGAATTGGACACGGTGACACGAGTTCAAATCCTGGACGAGACTGATTGCATTTCACATAGCACTAATACCCTTGGGAAAGGTATGAATCCAATTATTCTCCCTCCAGCTATGGGTAAATAGTAGGACAGACTAGGTTCTTCAGCCTTGGTTAGGCAACTAGTCTAGGAGAAGGAAAACTCTGAATTCAAACCTGTTGAACTCCGCTTAAAAATTGACCTTGTGTCATATCCTGCCCGAGCGGAGGGGTTGGTAAATAGGATCGTCGTGAGAAATGGACCTTGCACCAAAATTCAAATTGTGGAGCAGGCTGCTTGCATCTCACACAGCGCTAATACTCTTGGAAAAGTTATGAAGCCCGCTATTCACCCACCACATATACGTAAATAGCTGGGCAGATTGAGCTCTTAAACTGCAACTGACCTAGAAGAAGGAAAACTTTGAATTCAAACTAGTACTGCTCCACAGAAAAAATAGATCTTTGGTCCCATCCTGTTCGTTGCAGATGAGTTGGTAAATATGAATTTCAAACCAGATGTTCCAGAGGTGCTTCGACCAGTCAACAACTCGCTGGAAGAATTTTATTAGAAGCTGGCATCCCCTAGTAGTTCAATGAAAATGGCCAGCCGAGTGAGCTGCAGCTAGACAAAGTGAGGCAAAAAAGTGACCGGCGCCGAAGTTTCGTCCGCCGTCCACACTGACACGTGGTTTTTATAGTTTTGATCAAAACCGGTTGCCAACTGATTCAGTTTTCAAACAAACACAATGTGGAAGAAAGATCGGTTTACTGAGGAGATTGGGTGAGCTGCGTATTGGTACTACCATATAAGTACAAGAAAATAGCTACGTCTTTTCTCTGCGATAAGATTCACATTACACGTTCTCGTACACCTTCAAAGTAACCCATATTAATAATCACAATTGCCGGAAATTACGGTTCGTACTCGGGTAAAAATCGGAATCTCGAATGCTTATTTTCAAGGTAAATTCCTACCATTTGGAAGACTGACGTATTACAATATCTTTATATATAACGGCTATCAATTTGAGCGTGCTTTGTGTCAACAATCATCTATGGCTTTTATCCTATGAAATGACTTCTCAGACGAGTGAGAGAGCGACATTCACTACCACAGAGCAGACATTGCCGATCCTTTTTCCCAACAAAAAATACACACATTTATTTTTCAAAATAATCTTCTTCCTTGTCCATAAAACTAATACAACCCTTCCCTGTAGAACATTTAGATTGAACAGAGGAAATCTTAGATAAAAATTCAGCTAATAATCGTATCAGACTTAATGATTCACCTCTCTCTCTGTCTCTGTCTCTGTCTGTCTGTTTCTCTCTCTCACTATATATATATATATATATATATATATATATATACTCTATCACTGATATTGAGCATTCTTTATCTATAAATATCGCAAATTGTATGTATGTATGTATATAAACAAAAGCTATGTGACGAACAAAGCATCTAATGAAGGCTTCGTAAGCCGTGTTACTGTTTTTTTTATTTTCAAATTTTAAAAAAGCAAAATGTATTATCTTTAGTGGAACATTATACATTCAAAACGGATAGAATTAGGTATTATTAAGTGCCAAATTCTGCAGCAATAAAACTCTCAAACCAAAAATATTGAAGGCGTAGCAGTCAAAAAATAAGTATACCTTTTACATAAATTGAAGCAAATTTTATCATAGTGTTGATGATCGAGATAAACCAAAACGAGGAAATACTTTTAGGCATCTCGTTGCACCTTCTGCCTTGTGCCATACTCAACTAAACGTAAATGGATATGTTTGAATTGGGATAGATATATATATACATAGATATGAATAGAGAGATATATAATACGGTATTATTTTCGGTTTCTTTATTTAATGGCATATCAATCGTCGCTAGTTATTTAATACTAAAGTCATCCTTATAGAAGTGTAGCATTGATACTATTTAACCCATTGCTGAGGGAGGAAGAGGGGGTTCAATACCTTTCCCAAGAATATTAGTCTAAAAGTGAAAGTAATAGCGCGACTGAATTTAGAATTTACTGACTTTGAGGCCGCAGCCATTTCGCTATGTTAAGTCCCATAATAAGATAGATAGATAGATAGATAGATAGATAGATAGATAGATATGAGGGAGGGTGAAAAGTTCATAAGTTGACAACTTATATGATATGACGTCACATCTGCTGTCGATTTTTTGACAATGGGATAAAAGCACTGCAACATTGATGGAAGAGGTATGTGATCCACAACTGGAACTATATTTGGTCTTATTTCATGAGAGTATCTTGGTGAGTCTGTGAACGTTTTAGCCGACCCTCGTAGATCAGATAGATAGATAGATAGATAGATAGACATATAGATAGATAGATATGAAATGAAATGATTCTGACAAGTGGATCTGAACAGACTGAGATAGCCATCTAAGGATAGATAGATAGATAGATAGCTTTGGTTCAGGAAAAAGAAAAGAAAAGAAAGAAAGAAAGAAAGAAAGAAAGAAAGAGCTTGAGACATCAATAGAGAGAGATGACAGCAATCAACCATTAATGAATTAGTTGAGATTTGCCGTGTTCAACGCTAATTTCGATCGAGTTTGACGTGCACATACAGACACTTCATTTTCTCTGAATCAAATCAAATTAGGCGGATTACGTCAGAATCACTTTGTACTCCCACTACTCCTACCCCGATTCAACGAAGATCATTTTCAGCGCCTCGCCTGGTAAAAACATAAAATTAAAAAAATTTTAAAAATTAAAAAATACATATAAAAATCTTTTCTTTTTTTTTTCTTTTTTTTTTCTTAAACCTCTCCATACATTCAACACTCCATGTCGTCCCGCACTCAGTGAATCATAAAAAAATCCACTCGACGAACTAAATTTTGTCATCTATTTTGTTTTTTAAATCTGAACAGATATGATAAAAAATGTCCCGTCCTAAAACATTTGCTTCTCTACCCACTTATAATGTTTTGCTCCCCCCTACATACGCACTGTTTGCAGTGGTGACTTTGACAGTCTTATCAACTAAAAAAATCACCTATTTCAGCGAGTGACAATTAAATTTAGTTGCAGGTACCATCAAATAGTCTTTATAGCTTTGTGCCCTGTCGTTGGGGCTTAGGATATGCTTACTGTATTCTTGCTATACAATACTAATAATTAGATCAAATATTGAAAATAATCCCCAGTAAAATATTGAACAGTTCTAGTTGATCCATAGATCCTACTACTAACAGGTACTACCACTCCGAGTCAGAGTATACCTGAGAGAAATGGTAATTAAGAGATACTCCATATTCCCCAAACTCCAAGATAGGGGCCTCACCATCAAATGCAGTTTAATGTCATATCAGGACAAATTTGCTTGAGGGTGTATGGAAACTAAATTTGGTTACAAGGGGTCTATCAAGTAAAAAGTTTGGGGAACCCTAAAGTAGATGATGTTTTTGTACAATGTATAAATGCCTGACAGTTCGATAGAGAAAGTTATCAATTAGAATACGCTATTTTCCAACATAGTCACCACCACTACCTTTTCACTATCGATTAATTAGAGTCTGCAAGTAAGAAGGTCGTTCTGAAAGTAATGCTTCCTATTTGATTATGTTTTTCTATAATGTCAGAGGCTGATGTTAGTGGTATGACAGTAGAGGTTGAACTTTCCTACCAGTAACTCACTTTTATCACCTGCTGAGTGACATTCTTGAAAAATGACGTCTGATATGAAAGCAGAGATGTGTCATTGAATTTATCGGAAGAAATGTGGCCCATTTAATTTAGTCTTTTATTATCGTTAATTATATTTAATTCCACTCACAAGAGTATAAGTGCATGAGTGTCCTCGGGGTGTAATGGTTAAAGTGCTGGTTTGCACTCTCGCAGTAAGCGATTTCGAACTCCAGTCGTGCTGTTGCGTTCACTTTCGGACTAATACCATTGAGAAAGGTATTGAACCCCTTTAAACCCTTAGATGTGGGTTAAATAGTATCATTGCTGTTCTTCTACCATTTACAAGGATGGCTTTGGCATTGAATAACCATGACGGTTGATATGCCATTAAATAAAGAGAAGTCAGTTAACACATTTTTCAGGACACGCCAATGATAAATTAGGTAATTTAGTCTAACACGTTTCTTTTTCACTTTCCTCCTCAGTCATTTAATTTGCCTCCCACCAGACAGGACTTGACCCAAGGTCAATGACCCGAAGGTCGATTATAGTGGGGGTTTAGGGGAAGGGAAGGTCAGGCACGAGCCGAGGCTCGAGCCTTGCTGGACTATGATGCAGCTCTCCTACTCGAAGGTGACCCAGCCGAAGCTGGGAGCCTTGCAGCCTCAAGTCTGTCTTTGTTGGACTGTGCCAACGCCTTCTAAGAAGGCGTTGACTGTGCCCGTGTCGATTAAGGTTTCGTGTTGCCATGATAACGGACTTACTCATTACTTTCAAGGGGAACCAGGTTTCTTTACTGATATAGTTAAATTGTATTTGAAATTCATTGAGAACTTCTTGGAGATGTTGTGCAGACAAATAGACAAGCACAGTGAACACATAATCCTATCCAACCTTTTGGCAGAGGTAACGAGCAATTCTATCAATCTTTTACGACTAAGAGGAAGTTACATCGCATCTTAAGCTTCCTAACCTTTGAGTAGGACCTCATATATATATATATATATATATATATATATATATATATATATATTCTCTTCAGTTGTATGTTTAGAGTGAGTTACGTCGACGATATAAATATTTTAACATCCAGCAAGAAAGAAAACGCCGGTTTATAAATGGCCGAGGAGAAATGTTTCCAAAATAAATGAAAGATTAGGGAAAAAACTTTTTACCTGGGGGTATTTTTATTCTTGTTCCTTGCTAAGTTTGACTCTGGGAATAACACTCTTTCTTTCTTTCTTTCTTTCTTTCTTAATATCTCATCTTTCTTCTCCCTTTCTTTTCCAGTAACTCCCCAATCTCTTTCTTTCTTTCCCAGTATCTCCCCACTATTTCTTTCTTTCTTCATTTATTTCTCCTTACTATTCTTTCTTTCTTTCTCGTCTTTCTTTCTTCTCTCTTTCTTTTCCTGTATCTCCTCAATCTCTTTCTTTCTTTCCTTCTTTCTTTCTTTCTATTGTAACTGATCTATTCCTTTTAATATGTGTAAATAAATATATCTAATATATTTATTACTGAGAGGGAGTTCCCGTGGTGTAGTTGCTTACGTTCTGAACTAAAACTAAATAAACCACGAAGGTTGATATGCCATTAAACAAAGAAATCAAACCAAACCATGCCTATCATTGATAAACTGCAGATCGATTGGGACTGATTTGCTTAGTAAATGCGATTCATCTTCGGCATCCGGTAATAGATCCGGTAAAGATAATTTTTTACCACTTATACCACCTAACCTAGTATAACCTGTCGCATGTTACTTGCAATCGACTAATTCCGATTGCTTTGAGAGATTTTATAAAGGGATTTACTCGGCAAGGTACGTAGGTTACGGGAAAATATTCATGTCGATTTGCTTGGGAGAGGTACCTTTCAAGGAGCGATTCAATATGCAAAACAACTTACCTGAAGACTTTGGTGTCAACCTATCTTTATCTTTCAATTTTGGAGGGACCGGTAGATTTCTCCCTTCTTCCTCGACAGTTTCCGTTGTCAGAGAGCTGGGAACTCGTTTTCTCCCCTTTTGTAAGTTCTCCATCGAAGTGTGGTTTTGAGAGGAGTTGTTGTTAATTGGTAGGTCCGTCTTTTTTCTCTGTTCACCGGTTTCAACGCTACTGGGTGTGTTCTGCGCATGTGTGTGCGCATGCGCGTGCGCGTCGCTCTTCTTTCTCGAGATTCGAACTTGCTCTCTTAGTGCAGCTGTCTGCCATTCCCTGGGTACCATGATTACATCGCGGGTAAACTCCTCGTAGCCACACAACAACTGGTACTCCAGACTCTTTGGTATACTCCCGCTTTTGTTATGCAGCTCATAGAGATAAAGTGACAAACGATACAGTGTTTCCGGGGCGGAAGCCTTAGTCTGTTCAAATAAATGTCGCTGAGAGTCCTCGTCATTGGTAAGAGTCGAATCGAGGTAGTTTCTTACTGAGTGGTAAGCTAGGGTGATTTCGGGCATGAGGCTTTTTTTGCCCAAGCCGTCAGTCACGTCTGCCTTGTTGTCATCTCCGGTTGTCGCTGGCGCCGAGGCTGAAACTTTGCCGCTGGAGTGTGATACTTGACCGATGGAGTATTTTCGACACCTTTTCGGTATGCTCCTGTTGGGGGCTTGATCGTAGAAAAATATGTTTGACGACATAGTAGTTTTTAAGCTTCATGTCTTCATTCTGATTGGTGTTTAAATTAAAGGTGTTATTATCCACTCCTAAAAAAAAAATTAGATATTTTTATATATGAATTAAAGAAAAAAAGGTAAAGACAAATTCTCAATGCAATCTGAGAAAATTGGACTACGGAATATTCAAAGCCCACAATTCATAGCTAACAATCAGTGAAATTGGACTACGGAATACTAAAAGCCCTTAATTCATAGCTAACAATCAGTGAAATTGGACTACGGAATATTCAAAGCCCGCAATGCATATCTAACAATCTGTGAAATTGGACTTCGGAATACTAAAAGCCGTTAATTCATAGCTAACAATCAGTGAAATTGGACGACGGAATATTCAAAGCCCGCAATGCATATCTAACAATCTGTGAAAATTGGACTACGGAATATTCAAAGCCCACAATTCATAGCTAACAATCAGTGAAATTGGACTACGGAATACTAAAAGCCCACAATTCATAGCTAACAATCAGCGAATTGGGACTACAGAATATTCAAAGCCCACAATTCATAGCTCAGAATCTGTGAAATTGGACTACGGAATATTCAAAGCCCACAATTCATAGCTAAGAATCTGTGAAATTGGACTACGGAATATTCAAAGCCCACAATTCATAGCTAACAATCAGCGAAATTGGACTACTGAATGCTAAATGCCCTCAATTTATTGCAAACAATCAGCGAATTTGGACTATGGAATATTCAAAGCCCACAATTCATAGCTAACAATCAGCGAAATTGGACTACTGAATGCTAAATGCCCTCAATTTATTGCAAACAATCAGCGAATTTGGACTATGGAATATTCAAAGCCCACAATTCATAGCTAACAATCAGCGAAATTGGACTACGGAATACTAAAAGTCCTCAATTTATTTCAAACAATCAGCGAATTTGGACTACGGAATATTCAAAGCCCACAAGTCATAGCTAACAATCAGTGAAATTGGACTACGGAATATTCAAAGCCCGCAATTCATAGCTAACAATCAACGAATTTGGACTACGGAATATTCAAAGCCCACAATTCATAGCTAACAATCAGCGAAATTGGACTACTGAATACTAAAATCCCTCAATTTATTTCAAACAATCAACGAATTTGGACTACGGAATATTTAAAGCTCACAATTCATAGCTTACAATCAGCGAAATTGGACTATGGATTCTTAAAAGTCCGCAATTCATAGTGAACACCACTGTGTCTAATGGGCTTAGAATACGCGTCTCTTACAGACGGGTAAGACTCCTTTAAAAGTGATGTCTTTGGTATGACACAAAACCACATAACCCAGTAGACGGGGTGGGGTAGAAAATACCGACTGCATCTCTGCCGGGAGATAAAATCCCTCGTCAACGACTGTCCTAGATTTGACACTAAACAATCTGATAGTGAGGTTCCAGTAATGCTGGAGCTTTGTGGAACGCAGAGTACTCTTTCATTGCCATTGCTTCCAGGTCCATTCTGACCCGGAGTGATAGCACCTGATAGGTATTATAGGTGCTATTATTGATAGCACCTATCTATAAGTCAAATAGAACGGTTTGACATTTAAACTATGCGCAAACAAATGACATATGTTGAATTGAAGTGTCAGAAATAAAACTGTTTGGTCGTTTAACTGTGTGTAAACGAATAACTGATGTTTAATTGAATTGTTAGTTATACATAGCAATACTTGAAACCATTTGATAGGGTGAAAATTAATGAATTGTGTTTGGTAAAATAATCTGTGTTAAATAGCCATACTTGTAACCACTTCCCTGTCTGCAAAGAAATTATTGAAATTGAATAGAATTTTCCATTTCAATCATACATCCTAGATGCATCAAGGAGGTCTTCAGTGATGCACTGTCTTCATCACCGATTTCGGGTTATTTTTGCATCATATCGGCTCCGACAGAAACCCCGACATGACTCTGGAAGAGCCAAGCCACCTCCTTGATCGCGATGTGCTACACTCGTGCCTCTACCAAAGCAAAACAAATTCTAATAAGGCCGGAATTTGGCCGTTCTTATAGACATCTTTCCTTCAGTAACAGCCAATGAAAAACAGGGCATAAAGAGCAATAATTGAAACCATTTAAGTGTGTAGAAACAATAGCAGTATGAATGTAAAAACTCATTACTTCAACTCATTTAAAAATGAAAATACCTACAAACTATTCGCTTACAAATCATATGAATATCTATTTATATGTGAGCAAACAAATGACTGATGTTAAATTGTTACAATTACATAGAAATAATTGGAACCATTTAACAGTGTGCAAACAAATGAACTCAGACTCGTTTAAAAATGTTATCAACAAAATATTTACAAATCATATATATTTAATAGATATGTATAAAAAGGATTTGGCATTAAATAACCTACAATAGTTGATATGCCATGAAACCCAACCAAACCAAATCCTATATATTTAATATATTTGTATAAAGAGGATTTGGCATTAAATAACCTTCAATGGTTGATATGCCATAAAACCAAACCGAACCAAACTAAATTGCATTCCTTCTTTCTACCAACTGTTTTTCTTTTTCTCTTCTTTCTTTCTTTCTTTCTTTCTTTCTTTCTTTCTTTCTCCTTACGATTCTTTCTTTCTTTGGCAATAAATCAGCAGTGACTGAAACCTCAAACTTCAAAGATGCCGATGAAGATTTTGAAGGCAATAAGTATCCCAATATGGCTGATGCGATATCGTATGAGAAAGTTTCTTGTCCTGTGTCGTCTGTCTCTAGCAATGAACTTGTAATCGCAGCAATTCGTAAATGGCGATGAACATAGTATCAGTAATGATTGTCCTGGATTAACCGAATATGTCGTCACACAAAATATCCTGGTCTCAAGTTGATTGCTTATGACATAAACGCATAGATATTTCTTTTATGACTCTTCAAGTTGACCTTGGTTTAAAGATGTTTTCTGTTGTAATTATTGTCAGCACAATGGTTTTTTGAGCGAATGAGAGACAAATTCTATCTGCTCCAATTTCACGACATAAACAATAGACAAACGCGAAGCCATAACATGTCATGTCATTAAAATGATATTGGAAATAAGCCAGGTTTGAATTCATCATTATTAAAGAATTTTTTCCACTCCCCATTTCCCCAAAATACAGGCTGTTTCAGAAAAACTGATATCATTTCATAATCTAATTACTTGACCAATTCTCGTTCAAATGATTTCAAATTTTAACAGCATGTGTAGAAACAACTAAAAAATTCTAGGGTACTTTTCACGAATAGAAATGCCATTCACGGGGAAATGAAAAATATTTAAATTCAGAAATGTCACAATAGCCCAGATGGGAAACGGGGCAAGCAAGTGCGAATGACGTCACGCACCGGAAGCGCGCGGAGGATTTTTGGATTTTTTGAAAAAGTCAGTAGAGTTGAGACTTGCCTCGGGAGAAGACTGTTGACTTTCGCTTGCTCGCGGAGGCCTCGGGCAGGTGTCGCCCGAGATGGGGAGGGGGGCAGTTGAAAAAGCCAGAATAGAAAGAATGTGTATCTCTGTCCTTATGTCGAAGAACCTTTAAACTTAAAGGTAATCAAGTTTCGTACCTGAACTAAGAAGTCGTTACGTGTTTTCGAATTTCGAGATTCCTATGTTCTATATATATATGAACATTATATGTCCATTTCACACATAGCCGTATCTGGCAATGGTACATATGTATATTTGGTAAAATTTGAGATCATTCCAACGAGAATTGGTCAAGTTATTAGATAACGAAATGATATCGATTTTTCTGAAACATCTTGTAAATCTCAAGTGATAACAAATTTCTTTGAAATGCCCTTTATTTCTTCCATTCCCAACGTTCCAAGAATATATTTATTTTATTCGATTTCTAGCTGAAGATTATATATATATATATAGAGAGAGAGAGAGAAAGATACACACGCACACACACACACACACACACACACGCACATATATATATATGTGTGTGTGTGTGTGTGTGTGTACGAGAGTCGTTCAAAAGGTTCTTAGCCTTACCAAGATTCGTCATATACCGCTAATCTTTGTTGGAGCTCATAAGAAGTGTTAGTGCGGGGCTACAACAAAGATGCTCAGCTATGGCTTTTCTTTCTAGGTGAGGGTTAAAAAAATTTTGAACGACTCTTTTAAGTATATATATGTATACACGTATATATATATATATATATATATATATATAAGTAAACTTGGCGACTATAGTCGAGGGCGACCAGAAGGCTCCCTTTTCAATAGCTACTACACCGAGGTGTAGGGGAAAGGTTCTACTCATTTCCCGGTATTGCTCCACTTTACCCTTGATACGTACTTTATATTACTGAGTGTTAAGCAAGGGGTATCAAATACCATTTTTAAAGTCTTTGATATAACGCGACCTGGGATAGAAACCTGGTCTCCCACACCATTGGCGAACACTCTACCCACTAGCCAATGAGCCGGTTGCTCTAGTTATAAGTTAAGAATGCTCAATGTAAGGGTGTATGTAAGAATATATATTTAAGCTAGGATAGTGTAGAGACAAAGATAACGATGCTTGGTGACTGTCAGTTTCTCGCCTATGCGATCATCAGACTAAATTTCGGTCTCATGGTCATACTGTCGAAACTACTTTAGAACAATCAAAAAATAAATCGCTACAATGGAATATTCCTATTTGTTCTATGACTTTTGATTATCTATATATATATATGTGTGTGTGTGTGTAATATACAGTCAGCGTCCGAAGACAGTGGGTGTGGATTATTCTTGTAATTTTTTTAATCGTACATATATGAACTGTAATACTACATTTGCTGTTCTGCAACCTCAAGTCTAACATGTAAAAAGTCATCTGATGAGACGGAGAGTATAATAATATAAGAGTATAATAATAATATTAATATAAACAAATTTATAATGACAGCTTAACCAGGTTTGAGTTTCCTTCTAATTGCACTATATCATCATCATCATATCGTGCTGGCAGCACGGATATCCCTGACCCTTTCTCGCCACTCCTCCCTATCGTTCATCGCCCTAGGTAGGTCTTCAGGACAACAACCTGTATCCTCACATAGCTGCTGAATGCACGTTCGAGCTGGTCGTCCTGCTTTTGCGCGGCCATGTGTGGGGATCCATAAGAGTACATCTCTTATGAGTTCATCTCTGCTTCTCCAGCAATGTCCTGCATGTCTGGTTCGTCTAACTTGAATAGTTTTCGTGATAGGGGGCAGGTGGCCGTACAGTTGATGTCTTGTGGGATGTTGCTGCCAGGACTTGTTCAGGATTGCACGCAGCATTCTTGTGTAATTGCCATCTAGTTTCTTCTCCGGCCGTTTTGTTAGCGTCCATGTAGTGCATCCATATAGCAGTATCGATGTGACCGCTGCCTGGAAGAAACTGCGTTTCATTTTATCGGTTAGGTCTGATTTCCATATAGTCGATAGCCTATTGATAGCTGTCAATGCTTTCGTTAACCTCGTTTCGATGTCCTTTTCGGTTGATTCGACGCTGCTTCCTAGGTACGTGAATTTGTCTACTAGTTTAAGAGGGGTTCCTTCTAGAGTGGAGATGTCCCCCGTTTGGTTACAGCACATATATTCCGTTTTGTGTGCATTAACATGGAGGCCTATGCTTGCTGCTGCTCGTTCCAAACTATGCAGAAGTGTTTCGGCTTGGTCAGGTGTATTTGCCAGTATCGCTATGTCATCGGCGTAGTCGGCGTCGGTAATTGTTGTTGCGGGGTATCTTCTGCTTCTTTTCTTCGTCAGTTCGAAGCCATTCTCTTTGATTTTGTCAATCGATGTTCTAAGTACGTAGTCTAGACAAATGATAAAGAGGTACGGAGCCAGCGTGTCCCCTTGTAGTTAGTTTTCATATATACTTATTAGCATGGACGCTTATCTGCGACCACTGGTTTCATGCCATCTTTATACAACAATCATCAGGCAGAAAAAAAAAAAAGATTTTGGAGAAATCAAAAAAGTCGAAAAGATATAATCAAAATAATTTTTACGTTAGAATTCCGGGTCTGTGTGGACCATAGAGTAATGGTAATGAAGGGGTATTCCACATTCTCCCAGAGGTCCAGAATTGAAACTTCTCCATCAGATAGTTTGGTGCCATATAGAGGACACTCGTTTGGATGGGGGGTCATACCCCTCTGCACAGATGCAATCGGCATATTGTTTTTGAAGCAGCATATGTATATAATTTTGTAACAATATATTCATAAATGTACAATTGACTTTATAATGGGTACTTCTGCTAAGTAGTGTAAAAATAAATCAGGTAAGTTCTAAAGATCCTCCCCGCCTTGCAGCACCTGCTCCCTCGTCTAAAGGGGTTCATTTCCCGGCGCCCACAGCGCATCCAAAAAGAAATGCCTACTGAGCTGAACTCTTTTGTTAGCGCTCCCTCGGATGCGGGGATTGATTCCCGCTGGTTACTCATATTAAACCGACCTTTTGTTACATTCCAGCACTGTGAAGACAGGAGTGGGTGATAAATACCTTCCAAGTGGTTACCAATGAAAAAGTTAACGGATATGTGTGAATTTCTAGGAGATATCCTTTTATTTGTAAAGAAACCAATTCATTTACATGTATTTTGTAACAATGTGTTTGTTTTTGTTTTTTGTTTTTTTTGGGGGGTGGGGTCTTTCGGGGTTTTTTTTATCATGTTCTCTTCGAGTGAGCATAGCATATGTTATCGTGTCAATGGATTTTCTCACATGGCACAATTCGCTGATTTCTTTGTAATAGAATGTTCTGATGACGTAGATTATTAAAAATACGTCTTGCAAATACGCTGGGAAGCATTGCCACTGATTTTCTTGAGTTGATAAGGGGTTTCAGGTCTTTCATCTTCAGACCTTCTTATCCAGCTAATCTAGTTTGGGTTGATGACTTATGAGTTTACAATCGCAGCAACAGCAATCTATGCCCTCCTCCTTGGTAAAAAATTGCCTAGTCGACTGGGGCCGTAGTATACACCGACTGCTTTTCTGCAGAGAGATAAGACCACTGGTTTCATGCCGTCTTTATACGACATAGACACCCCCCAAAGAGTGTCCTGCATATGACACTTAACAATCTCATGGCGAGACTTCAGTAATACTGGAGCTTTGGGAAATGCGGATTAACCCTTCATTGCCATTGCTCCCAGGTTCACTCTGGCCCGGAGAGGTAGCATCTGATAGAGTCCTATCTATGGGCCAGATAGAAGTAAACAGAGTAATTATGCTAAACTGAATTGTTTGAAATAGAACTGTTTTTGACATTAAATGGGTGTAAATAAATGACTGTTTAATTGAATTGTTAGTGATACATAGCAATACTTGGAACCATTTAACTTTGTTGATTACACGGAATTGTTTGAAATTGAACTGTTTTTCACATTTACACTGTGTACTTCTGCCAAAATGAATTGTTTGAAATAGAACAATTTATATGTATAAAAATGGATTTGGCATAAAATAACCAACAATGGTTGAATGCCATAAAACCAAACCATGTTTTTACATTTAACTCTTTAAACTGCGTACTTATGCTAAGCTGAATTGTTTGAAATAGAACTGTTTTTTACATGTAACTGTGTGTAAACAAAAACTATACATATGCTAAACTAAATTGTATGAAACTTTTATCAAAATGACTTAATTCGGCGTTACATGGCCCGGAAAGGGTTGATATGCCGTAAAACAAAACAACCAGCCAACCTACTCTGGTAAAAACAAATCTCCATCATTTGTTCACTTTGGCTAGTAACACATCAACACAAGATTTTTTTTCGGTTAGATATTATATGGACGGCCTTTTGGACAATTTTGGAGCTTGGTGGTGTGCTGATTGCCTGCTTGACCAGGAATTGTGAAGGCGTTGGATTACTTTATCAATGATAAAGTAAGATGAACTTCAGAAGAATATTTTTACTTTCACCATTTCACATAAATTATTGCATCTTTTGATCATCATAAAAAGAATATCAATTTACTAATATATAGTAAATATATTTTTTGATGAAACTTAGAATTTCTATGCTTATATTCTTTGGGGGGAAATTCTTGGGCAGTTTAATTGGATTAAATTAAGAGCCAATTATTCAGAAATCTGTAAACACTCTTTTTACAATTTTGTCATCTGCCTTTTAGTTAAACTGTTTTCTTGTCCATGGTATGACACTAAACTGCATCTGATGGTAAGGCTCCAGTCCTGGAGTTTGAGAAATGTGGAGTACCCTTCATTAGCATTATTCTCAGGTCCACTCTGACCCGGAGTGGTTGTAGCTGTTAGAACTGTTCACTCATTTACTTATATTGGTTATAATTTGTTATTGGAAACTACACAGCCGTGGGCAAATTAATTGTATAAGACTTGATGTATAGAATTAATAATGTGAAAATACTTGAAACCATTTAACTGTGTGCAAACAAATGCTTAATAAATAGAATTATTAGTGTTTGATAGGAATACTTGAAAACATTTAGTTGTCTGCAAACAAATGGGTTCTAACTTATTTAAAAATAATGTAACTGACAAAATTCTCGTATACATATATATATATATATATATATATATATATATATATATATAGTATTATTTTGTCCAGTTAAACCAGAAGAAGTCCTGTTAAATTTTTTTCGTGTTTTTGAATTTTTCAAAAACGCGTAACTGGATGGAAATAAATTTATAATCCTAATGTGACCGATTTGTTGTTTTTTCTTAATGAAATATATATATATATATATATATATATATATATATATATATATATATATATATATATATATATATATATATATATAACGGAATCAATTAGTACTTTTGCCCAGTCGGCTGAGACTGTAGAATGCACTGACTGCACCTCTGCAGAAGGGTAAAACCCCTCCAACGAGTGGCCTAGATATGACTAAACAATCTCATGGTAAGGTTCCAGTGATGCAGGAGCTTTCGGGAATGCGGAGCACCCCTTCATTGCCATCACTCCCAGGTCCACTCTGGCTCGGAGTGGTAGCATCTAACAGGGCCCTATCAATGGGTTTAATAGAACTAATCTGCGTACTTATGCTAAACTAAATTACTGGAAATAGAACTGTTTTGATATCTAAACTGTGTAGTTATGCTAAACTGAATTGTTTGATATAGAACTGTTTTTGACATTTAACCCGTACTTATGAAAACTGTTTTTGACATTAAAACTATACTTACGCTAAAATGAATTGTTTGAATTACGACTGTTTGACTAAATTAAATAGCTTAAAGTAGAAGTGTTTTTGACAATTAAACAGTGTACCCATGCTAAACTGAATTGTTCGAAATAGAACAGATTATTTGTATAAAAATGGATTTGGCATTAAATAACCTACAAAGGTTGATATGCCATAAAACCCAAACAACCAACCGATTAGTGCTTCATTTTTTTTTTTTTTATATAAGTGAACAAATAACATCACAGAAGCTCAATTTAATGATCTAAACTTTCATAGGGTTGTATCACAAGGCAGACTAGTTTTCTAATGGTAACGAAGAAAACGTCAAATTTAGTTTCATTCATGATTGTAAAGTTTGTTTTTTTTTAACTTCTTTATCCAACCTCACTTATTGGCTTTTTCTTCGCAGATTCTAAGCAGAGTGAGAGCCCTCGTAGCGTTGTGGCTAACGTATTGAACTGCAACATCGTAGTAAGCGAGTTCGAACTCCAGTCGCGCAATTACGTTCTCCTTCGGACAAATAACTTCGGCTATAAGTTGAATATTGCCACAACTGTTCTACAAGGCTGACTATGGCATTGAATAACCCTTGAATGTTGACATGTCATTAAACAAAGAAACCAAAAACAAACCCAACCAAATCCGTGAAGTACGTGCTAGTTTTCATGGTCACCACATTTTAGAAAAGTGTTATGTTTAGTGTCTTATCCAGGATACTCGTTGGGAGAGTCATACTCTTCAGCAGAGATACAGTTGGTGTATTCTGCCTCCCCAGCCGATTGGGTCGATATATGTGAATGTGTGAGTGTCTGTCTGTCTATCTTGGGTACAACACTAAATTGTGCTTATTTTAAAACTATTACTTATTCATATTTTTGGTAACAGAATTTCAATGCAGGAGAGTTTGGTAATTAATGCCTAATAATAATAGAGTTTGGTAATTAATACCTAATGATATCGGTTTGATTGCATTATGCTTCATGAGAAATAATCAAATCATGGTATCTTTGGTTTAGAAGAAAATTTTCTTTTTATTAAAAAAATGTTTGCATAACACTTATTTATGGTTAATTCTGGAGAAAAAAAAATATGGATGAGATTTATAAAAGAATGCTACGTGCTATTTTAAACTAATCCTGGAAGCAATATATTAGCGTTGTGTGGATACAGTCAAGAGGACCTTCAGAGAATAATGGCCGATTGGGATCGACGGCAAGAGAGAGTCAAGGGCCTCCGTGCGGTCAGCTCAACTTGATAAAGATAACTGTTGATAGATAGAACTTATTTAAGGGTAATACTTTAGACAGACATGAAAAAATAAGGAGAATGTTATGAACAAGTAGAGAGATGGTGAGAGGGAGAGAGAGTGTGATGATGATGATGATGGCGTGTAAGTTATTATTATAAAGAATACACGAATAGGAATAGTTACTTGAAACTAAATAATTGCATGAAAAATAAAGAATTGACTCTGCTATTGAATAATCCCACAAGGGTTGACATGCCTTAGACCCAACCAACCAACCCCCACACTCATACAACACATTCACAAATATATATATATATATATATATATATATATATATAAAAGTAAATCAGCCGACTGTTGTCGAGGGCGACCCGAAGGCTTCCTTTCCAAAAGTTACTATACCGAGAGGGAGGGGAGGGCGTTACTCCTTTCCCAGGATTGCTCCACTTATTCTTGATCTTTACCTTATAATGCTGAGTGTTAAGCAAAGCGACATCAAATACCATTTTTTGAATCTTTGGTATGGATCGACCTGGGATTGAACCCTGGTCACCCGGATCAATAGCGAACTCTTTACTCACTAAGCCAATGAGCCGAAGAAAAATGGAAAGAAATACGATTGTATGTAAAAATAACAATATGAAAAAGCAAAATATTCAGAGGATGTATTTTTAATATATGATTATGTGCCACGTTCGTTCCGATTTGTTTGTTAAACCATCTTCAGGGCAATTAATAGTAGATATTGAATGCTTCACCAGAAAAATGGTAAAAAAAAATTGGGGGTGAAGCATAAAACATCTGGTATTAACCACCCTAATGATGGTTTTAAGAAAATAAATAAATAAAACGAAAACGTACGTATCCATATTATCACATATAAAAATACACCCCCTGTAAATTTTGTTTTTTAATATATATATATATATATATATATATATATATATATAT